>CAIGRT010149727.1:0-19895 GCA_903798405.1 Fraxinus platypoda | reverse complement strand
GTGATATGATGGGAAATGTGTGGTTGAAAAAGAAGAAAAAAGTATTGATGTGATGGAAAATATTATTTTATTGAAGAATGTGTGGTTGAAAATGAGAATTGATTTACTGTAGAAAATGAGAATTTTTACCAAACAAGCTCTTACTATTAAGATCTATTTTATTAAACATACATGATGATCCATGTAATTCATCTAACATATCATCTAATTTGGGTATAGGGTGACGATATTTTACCATTATATTGTTGATCGCTCAAGAGTCTATGTACATCTTCCAAGTCCAATATTTCTTTGGCACAAGTGGCACAACACGGCACATTGACTCATACTTTCTCTCACATACCCTTTGCTCATCAATTTTTTCATTTGCCTTTGAAGTTCCTTGGTCTCTTCGGGATTACTCCGATGAGTCGACCTATTTGGAATGACAACTCCAAGTACAAAGTCAATTTGATGCTCCTTGCCTCGAATGGGTGGTAGCCCACTAGGCATGTTCTCCGGAAACAAGTCTTAGAATTCTTACAACAAAGAAGTAGCCAAATTAAGGAGGGGTGTTTTATATTTCTCAAAGTTGATGAGTGATTCCTTATAAACCAACAAGATCATAGGTCGGTTATCAATTACTGCCCTCTTCGACTCACTCCCAATTTGCAAAGAAACTCACTTTCGACTTTTTTCTCCTCTCATAATTTTTTTTTACTTTTTGTGGCTCTACTCTTTTTTCTTCACAATTAGCCACCTCACTTTTTTCTCTCTTGCTTTCTTGGTGTAAAAGATCAATCTCAATCTCATTTTCTCTCGGTCTTTTTTCTTCATCACTTTTTTCTTTATCACTTAACAGTACAAGAGTAATAGACTTTCCATCTTTAGTAAAGTTGTACCTATTTTTGTACCCATCATGCATCATATTCATATCATATTGACATGGCCTCTATAACAAAATATGCCCTGTGTTATGCCTTATTTTTCTGAGGCCCGAGAAGAGGTGCCACGTAGCAAGTCACGTAAACGAAAAGTCAATGAGTCAAATAAAGACCCTATGAGGTCAAAATATGAAGAAATCAAGCAAAACCAAGTTCCTTACGTTGCAAGGCCGAGGTTCATATTGAGGCCGAGGTTCATGCTGAGGCCGAGGTCCGCTGTTGAGGCACTTCCTCAAAGACGAAGCGCTACAATCATGGGCTGAACCACTGCATAAGGAAATAGGGAAAGGAGTTGAAGCTCTCCACTTGGAGAACCACCTCAAAGATCTCTCCGAGGCTCTCAAACTCTTCAGAAGTTCATGAAGCCGACGCTGTTTCTTGTTATAGATAAGATCTTTTAGAAGTGATTGATGTGACGTCTATAATAAAGTTTTGTTAGTGTGTCAGACTATTGTATAAAACGGCTGTCAATGTATTAATTGCATGAATGAACAATGATGTGACGCCCCAACAAAGGAGATGAGACCACGTGGTTCTGATCCAATGGTCACCACCTCGCCCAAGATAGTATAAATAGGCTCTCTTTGTAAAAAAAAATGGAGGTTGGATCATTGATGGAAAAGTGGACAATCATGTATTAAAAATATACACTTGAACTCTTAAAGAAAATATATGAACATTTTATCTATCCTTCCACATATTCCTACTTTGTTATTACATAGATTAGTTTAGTTTCCGTCAGGCAATCGTTGTTAGCGCGGTTGCTTTTGTTCTACCCGTCGGAGCTTGAACATTCTTATCTCTCGTCGCAAAGTACCTCCCGCGTCCATCTCCTTCGTGCTATCATCATCATCCCAATGGATAAAATCACTCTAGCAATAGAGGTGGGGATGGAACCCCTAATTGCTCGCCATTTCATGAAATTCCTGGTGGTTGATAACCGATCTGCCTATCACAGGGTACTCGGAAGACCCGCCTTAAAAGAATTATGGGCAGTCACCTCAATCCACCATTTATGCATAAAATTTCCTACTGAAAACGACATTGCCACAATTCGAGGGAATCAGAGAGGAGCTAGGGAATGCTACTCCAACTCCTTGAGAAAAGCAGAACCAATGACACAAGTCATCTTCACCGACGTTGACATGGACGACGTCCCTGAACAAGGGAAAGACGTCCTCATGACCGAAACTCCTGAAGAGGAGACAGTTGCTGAAAAAGCAATTAGCTTGGAAGAACTGGACCTTGTGGAAGAACTGGAAGAACTCAAATGGCCCCATGGAAGAACTGGAAACCTTCGCAGCTAACCCTATGGACCCAACCAAATGCTTGCGGGTGGGAAGCAATTTGCTACAGGAGATGAAGGATTGGTTGAAAAAATTCTTGTTTAAAAACCTTGATGTATTCGCCTGGAAGCACGGCGACATGATAGGCGTCGATTCCAAGGTCAGCTACCACTACTTAAACATTGACCTGAAGGCCACGGCTCATAGGCAAAGAGAAGAGCCCTTGACCCGGAAAGGTATGAGGCCCTTAAGGACGAAGTTAAGATGCTAATAGACAATGGCTTCATTAGAGAATCTGTGTATCTGAAGTGGGTCTCCAACCCAGTTCTGGTGAAAAAACACAACGAGAAATGGAGGGTATGCATTGATTTCTCGAATTTAAACCAAGCCTGTCTAAAGGACAGCTTCCCACTTCCTAGAATTGACCAACTTGTGGACTCAACCGCTAGACAAGAACTCCTTAGCTTCATGGACGCCTACTCTGGATACAACTAGATTCCCATGTTCCCACCGGATGAAGAGCATACCTCATTCATCACGGACAAAGGACTCTATTGCTACAAAGCAATGCCCATCGGGTTGAAAAATGTTGGGGCAACGTACCAGAGGCTAGTGAACAAAAGCCGATCTCATTGGCAAAACCGTGGAAATTTATGTAGACGACATGCTGGTGAAAAGTCGGAACTCAGCAGACCATGTTACATACCTAGATGAGACATTCCAGATCCTGCGAAGATATCGAATGAAGCTCAATCCTTTAAAATGCGCTTTTGGGGTGTCATCTGGCAAGTTCATTAGTTACATAGTTAGTCAAAGAGCTTTAAGTGAAATGAGATCACCCCAAAAACCAAAAGAGGTGCAAAGCCTTACTAGGAGGTTGGCAGCCCTAAATCGCTTCATCTCTAAGGCAACAGACAAGTGCCTCCCATTTTTCAAAATTCTTGAAGGAGGAAATAAATTCCAATGGATATAAGAATGTGAGGTAGCCCTACAGGAACTGAAGAAGCATCCAAGTCAGGCGCCTTTCCTTTCCAAACCAGAAGGCCATGATGTATTGCATATGTACTGGCGATAACCTCAGAGGCTGTAAGCTCAGTTCTAATGAGGGAAGAAGACAACCATCAGCTGCCGGTATAATATGTTAGTAAGGCACTTCTTGCAGTGGAAACGGGATATCCTGACATGGAAAAGTTAGCCCTTTCCCTAATAATAGCTTCGAGGAAGCTAAGACCACATTTCCAGGCTCACAGTATACACGTACTCACCAATTACCCCCTCAAGCAATTACTTCAAAAACCTGATGCTTCAGGAAGATTGCTTAAGTAGGTTGTGGAGCTTAGTGAGTTCGATATCAATTACAAACCAAGGGCAGCCATCAAAGGACAAGCCTTAGCTGATTTTGTGGCGGAATTCACCCCCCACCAAATGACGAAGAAGAAATGGAACTCTTCGAAGCTCAGTATGGAGGCTATCTGTCGATGGGTCTTCTGAGGACACAGGTTCGGGGGCAGGAATCGTATTGGTCAGTCCGGAGGGACACAAACTTACGTGTGCTGTGAGGTTCGACTTTAAGGCAACCAATAATGCATCAGAGTACGAAGCTCTTCTAGCTGGCCTCCCACTAGTAAGGGAACTGCAAGTAAAAAGGCTCATAATCAACAGTGACTCCCAGCTAGTGGTCAGCCAAGTCCATGGAAACTTTTTAGCCAGGGACAAATCTGTGGCAGCCTATCTAAAGCTGGTAATGAACTTCGTCCCTTCATTTGAGAGGTTGAACTAATACAAATATCAAGGTCCCACAATGCTCATGCTGACGCACTAACAAAACTAACAAGTAGCAAAGATTCTGAACTACTCACAGTGGTTCCAATCGAGCACCTCCCCAGACCTTCGACCGAGATCGGTGGGACGGTGATGTGGGTAGAAAATATGCCTCTCTGGATGAAGCCCATTATATCCTATCTGAAGGAGCAGACCCTACTCCCTTAGAAAGAAGAAGCTCAAAAGCTGCGAAGGAGAGCTGCTCACTTCATCCATCAAGATAATGTGTTATACAAAAGTGGGTTTTCATTGCCCCTGTTGAGGTCTATTGGAGAAGAGCAAGCAAACTATATACTCAGAGAAATTCATGAGGGTGTTTGTGGCAATCCTACTAGGGGTTGGTCGTTGGCACAAAAAGTGCTAAGGCAAGGGTACTACTGGCGCACCTTGAAAAAAGATGTACAACAGTTCGTCCGAAAATGTGACAAGTGCCAACGTTTCGCCACCATCTAGAGGTAGCCTTCATAAGAACTGAGTATGGTTTCTAGTCCTTGGCCATTTGCGAAGTGGGGGATCGACCTAGTTGGACCCTTGCCCAAAAGAAGAGGAAGCGCTAGCTTCGCCATCATCGCTATCGATTATTTCACAAAATGGGTGGAAGTTGAGCCACTTGCAAAGATAACCGAAGCCAATACTTCCAAGTTTCTTTGGAAAAACCTCATCTGCAGGTTTGGTATCCCCCATTCAACTATATCAGACAATGGCAGACAATTTGACAACAAAAAAGTCAGAGAAATGTGCGAGGAATTGGGTATCAGGAAACATTTCTCCTCCCCACACCATTCGCAAGCAAATGGACAGGTTGAGGTTGTAAACAAAACAATCAAGTATACCCTGAAAGAAAACTTGTAACCTCAAACTTGGGTGGATGAACTACCTTAAGTTCTGTGGGCCATCAGAACCACCAGCCGAACGGCAACTGGGGAGACCCCGTTTTCCGTGGCATATGGGGTAGAGGTTATAAGCCCCGTCAAGATGGGTCTCCCATCCCCTATGAGAATACACTTCAATAATGTAAGTAACGATGAATTGAGAAGATGCGGACTAGACCTCCTTGAAGAAAGGAGAGATGATTCCCAAATTAAAATGGCCATGTACCAAAGGAAAATAACCCGGTATTACAATGCCAAAGTGAAAAAGAAATCTTTTCGGGTAAATGACTTGGTGCTTTGGAGAGTTTTCTTGTCCTCCTGAGAGCCAGGGGTAGGCGCATTGGGACCTAATTGGGAAGGACCCTACCGCATCGATGGAAAGGATCAGCCTCATCCGTGGAATGTTGAACACTTGCGAATGTATTACCAGTGAATGTTGACCACAGCTGGAGGTATTTCCCAGCCTTTTGCAAATAAATAAAGCCTTTTGTCTAAATGGAAGTTTACAGAAATTTTACGAAGCGTGGGCCACTTGAAAGAGATGATGACATTCCCAAATGGGATCACCTCGCTTGAACTCCGAGCCGGACAACACATGCCTTCCTTTGACGAAGCTGAACATCAGGGAAGAAACCTTTATATGGATGAACAATCCACTATGTAAGGAAGCGTGGGCGCCTCGGAGGAGAGGATGACATTCCCAAATGGGATCACCTTACTTGAACTCTGAGGCGGACATCACATGCCTTCCTTTGACGAAACTGAATGTTAGGGAAAAAGCCTTTACATGGATGAATAATCTACCATGTAAGGAAGTGTGGGCACCTCGGAAGAGAGGATGACGTTCCCAAATGGGATCACCTCGCTTGAACTCCGAGGCGGACATCACATGCCTTCCTCAGACGAAGCTGAACGTCAAGGAAGAAGCATTTACATGGATGAATAATCCACCATGTAAGGAAGCGTGGGCGCCTCGAAAGAGAGGATGACATTCCCAAAAGGGATCACCTCGCCTGAACTCCGAGGCAGAAGTTAAAATTCTTAAAATAAACATTGGAAAATCTCTCCAAAAAGGTTCAGCTAAAGTAAAGGTTATGAAATTATTCAAATTATTTCAGCCCAATTCCACTCAATTATGATTCAATAAAGGCAGATATTTAATTAAGTATATTAAAATCAAGGCAAGAAAAAACAACACAGATCACTCAGGCCAGATTCAGCCTAATTTTCAATAAATAATCCAGTACAATTGGAGGCTCCAAAGCTTTACAAATATTATGATCAAAGTAAGCCTATTCTATTCCTGGGAAGGGGGGGGGGGGGAGGATTCAGCCTCCATCAAAGTTGCAGGAGCTGAAACCTCGGTCGGGGATGCCATAGGGGCTTCTCTCTCCGAAGCAACCTCTAATATCACCTTCACAACGTCGTCCTCGACAGGAGTTTGAGGTTCTTCTTCGATAAATTCGGCCTTCAACCTTGAAGCATCAAGATCAGGGAAGAGTTTCTCTACCCTACCAACTACCTCCCTATAGGCATACTTCCTCCAATACAAAGTGAAGCGACGGTACTCTTCGGTTAGGTGGAAATTCGCGATATAATTCCTCACTGCAATTTCACCCGCTTCGACGACGTCCAACTAATACTTCCTACATTCATTGGTAAGCCACTCCACCTGCTTCTCTATAGAATCATTGGCATTTTTGGCAGCAGCCAATCGGACATTGGCTTGTTCCAATGCCTCAGCAATCAGCTTTTGATGGTTATTGGAATCCTCCACCTTCTTGGTCAACGAGGACACTTCACCTTGTGACTCATGAACCTCTTTCTTCATGTTCTCAATTTCAACTAAAGCAGAGGCTAACTTTGCCTCATCGTCAACTTTTTGAGCCTTCAGTTCATCGGCCTCCACTCTCACCCTCTTCAATTCTGCCTCAACAACATTCAGCTTTTTGTAAGAGGTCCTGTTCCTCTCCTGAAGGCAGTCAAGGGCTACTCCGAAAGCCCGGCAATTTGACTCATGAGAGTAGCAGTAAGGTCCACCGCATCGCATGTGGCCACTAATCCTGCCATCTTTCAGTCCAAAACTTGTTGAAAACCTCGGTCGCATTCTGAACCTCAGCAGGCAGTATTTCTAGGATTGTCGAGGCGATTTTGCTATCTCGCCCTCCCAGGAGGTTCCCAGACTTCCCTAGGGTCCTCTCCATTGACACCTTGACTACTTCATGGGCCTTCTAAACCCTCCGATTACAGCATCGATGGAAGTTTGCAACAGCTTCGGTTGCTTGGAGGCCCCCTCTCCACAATGAGTGAGCTTCCTTTTCTTTTGGGGCTCTTCAGCTACCCCTTTGCCCCTATCGCCCTCAAGATGAGCCTTCTTGGGAACCTTCTCCTCGGCCCCATTCCCGACCTTGTAGTCGCAAGAGCACTCAACCTTTGCCTTTACTTGTTGGGTCCCTAAAGAGGAAGGCTTCAACATCTTCATGCCAGTAACGACAATAGCCTGAAGAATTGTGGCCATATCAGGCTTTGTATATTCTCTCTTCGAAGGCTTGTCTGCAATGGTTCAAATAAACAATCAGAAACTGCTAACATGCAGAATTCAGTGAAAACCACATAAGAGATTTCTTACCCTTGGGCGCCTCGGCAGACATTCTTATTCAAAGAAAACAAACGAAAAATGTCAAAAGTTAAGATTCTTGAGAAAAGTCGTGGGAATTTCATAAGAGTAAAAATTTAGAATGGTAGAGTTCTGGCTTTTATACAAGGAATGAAACAAATCCCAGACATCGGAGTGAAGCCAAGTTAATCAAAGGCATCCACTTTTCGAATAATCTGGGTCTTTTTTGACTCCTTAGATCTGCACGTGTACCTCACGAAAAAGTCTCAGCACGTGGTTGCATCCCAGAAATTACGCATGCCAATGATTAGCCATCATTGCGCATACAATACAAACGACCGTACGTGTATTGGAAATTGTTTCAATACAACTACCGTCTTGGAAACATGCAAAACCATCAAATCATATACATGAGTATGTGTAAGTTCATTTATAATCCTCTCTAGCTTTAGAACTAGTACGCCTCACCCAGCACCCCTGCTTCAAGTTGACTCACAGCCTCGGTCAGTTCAAAAATGAACTCGCCTCTGCTTCAAAATGGCTTACAGCCTCGACCAGTTCAAAGATGGACTCACATTTGCTATGTAAAGTTTCACTACAATACATTACAGACTTCTCAATTGCAAAGGTTAAAAGCCTCAAAAGCCAAAGGACCTCAAAACTACTCTATGAAGGTTAAGACACTTCGGAGCGGGTAACCCCCCCAAATGTCAGTATCCAAAGTTCTAGATGAATCAAAAGGTTACGTCGCGAATGGGCTAAGCTCAGAAACCACATCTAAAAGTAAAAAGGTGCATGATCTCCAAACAAATGAACGATGAACCTATGCTAGGAATACTGTAGTCGTTGTGCGAATTAAACCCGAGGTCTTGTGAAAACTAGGGTAAGTTAAGTGGGTTGAAAACTTGTGAAAATTAAGATATCTAGATGTTGGAAAGTCTGACGTCTCCACAAGTGCGAAAATGAAATAACATCGGAACGTTCAAAGGTCGGTAGTCCAAAATTCCAAAAATAGTGTGACTAATTCGTTCAAGATTCACCAAGTTATTACACTTCGGATGTTAACGAATTGTTAAGGGTCGGAAGTCATTAACATGCTTCAAGGTCAGAAGTTATCAGTGCGCAACAGTAAAAGAACAAAGGAAGCCGGATGAAGAAAAAAATTGAATTTCATTGAATATAAACTAAAATGCAAAGCAAAGAAAAACTTGGACCGAAGTCCTTACACTTGAGCCTATGCAAAGAAAAAGAATAAATTAACACTCAAGCCTGAGGGGACGAAGGTTGAGGGGGTTTGAAAAGCACTATGGCTCCAGCTTCGGCAGGACTGACTTCTTCAGCATCATCTCCGTTAAGCTCTGTGACCTCTGTATCCTCAGCTGGGGTCTGGGGCTCACCGCCCTCTTCCTCAATTTCCAAAAACTCTGCCCTCAAGTTAGAAGTCTTGGCCTCCCGATTGTGCACCTCAAGCCATTCGATAACTTCGGCTTTAATACGTACCAAAGCGCTTATAATGTTCTGTAAGGTGGAAGTTGGCCAAAAAGTGCTGTTCAGCATCGTTACGCACGGTCTGAACTACTTCAGTCAAACTAGACATCGGCAAGTCAGCTCTTCTACCGTCTTCTTCAAAGAAGCATTTTTTTGATTGGCCTTCTCGAGGGCTTCAGCAGCCAGGCGTTGGTAGGCATCAGAAGTCTCCACCCGCTTCGTAAGTGAGGCCACTTCACTCTGAGACAAGTGCACCTCCTTCTTTAGTTTCTCAATCTCCTCTAGGGCCGAAGCAAGCTTCATGGACTCCTCTTTCTCATTTTTGGCCTGCGCCTCAGCCTCGGCCTCAGCATTTGCCTTACTGGCAACCCCTTCTACTTGAGAGGCCTTATTCACAAACTCTTTATTTTTTCTTTGGAGGGTTTTGAAGAGGGCCTCTACCTCTATGGCCATCCCAAATGACCTCGCAGCTTGGGCCACCATTGTGGCGACGACGTCCACTGCGTCGCTTGTCTCGACGAAGTTCTGCCACTTCGCTGTCCAAAATTGATGGAACGTCGTCGTGGCTGTCTGTATCTCTGGGGGTAGAAGGGCAAGAGCTTCGGGCTCCAACTCGTCGGCCTCTTAGCCATAGACGACCTACCTTGAGAGCGATCAGAAGTAGTGGCCATGTCTGGGGAAGGCACCCTCCTTTTCTCGAAGTTTTCTGCAAACAATGCTACGAAGTCAGACTTGAATAAAAAGCGATAAATAAACAAATGAGGAGAAAACGTTCGCGAAGGTTAAATATACCTCTAGAGGCCATGAGAGCGAGATTTTCGTAAAACCGCTATGGAGTGACCAAATTGTCGAAGTGGCGAGTCGAGGAGGGTTGGCGATAGATGTCGGACAAGATCTCTAGTGAGAAGGGTCGAGCTCAAAATGTTCGACAATCCCTAAGAGAGCGACACACATTGCATTAGTAAAGAGGTTCGGCAAGAAAGTTGAAAACAAAGCTTAGGATTGGCACTCACTGGGTTTAGAGTAGGAAGTCGGAACTTTAACAAAGGGGATAGTGTCACCCTCACACTCCTGCCACTTCCCCCGAACTTAGAACTAGGTTTCCTTCCACCCTTTTATGGAGGAAGGAAGACCTATCATGAAAGGAGCATGTCCCCCCCCCCCCCCCCCCCCATGGGCACATGTAATACCAAACCCTGGAATCCCCTTTGCCTAACGACCTAGGGAGGTTTGAAAAACATAAAGGGGCATGTCCTCGCCTAGGGAGGTTTGCTTCCAAAGAATATAGGACCCAACTAATTGGGCCCAGGCATTGAGAGAAAGTTGGGTAGGGGCCAGTCTATACAACCTAAGGACAGTTCGAAAAAAAAAAGTGAAGGGACAGACGAAGTCCCGCCTTGAGAAGATACTTGCTGATGGGATGCATTCTTGCCTAGGGTAGCAGGCTCGCTCATCAGGAGATGGGGATAGTAGTTCAATATTGTAAGGAATCCTAAATTTCACCCTAAGGTCAACCAGCTTGGTTGGACTGGCATTAGAAGGAATTTTGGCTGCCCCCCAAGCTGCTCCTTCATCCTCACCCTCGGACCCTTCCCCCGAAGTGGTGTCGCCTCTACCAGCCTCGACAGCCCTAATAGGGTCGGCAGTACTTGCCAATTCATCCCCATCCCAGCAGCTAACCTATCAATGCCTACGCTACCATCGGAAGATGAAGAAGATGCCATTGATCTAAGAACTTAAATGAAATTCTTTGCGAAATACAGTGAAGACTCAACACTTACAGAAATATCCCGGTGGGGAAAGAAAGAAATCTCGAAGAGGGCTTGTGGACTTGAAGAAAGTTTGAAGAAGTTAAAACTCGCAAGTAGAAATCCACGTAGAGATAGAAGGAAAAGAGTTTTCCTTGAAATCAATCTCCTTTTATAGACAGACATGCCCAACCTTAGCCGTAGGATTTTAATCTTCAACATCCAACTGTTTATTCTAAAGCATCGATCTGAGCCACTTACGGCGTCTGACGCTCCGCCTTCAAAGGCCCAGATCTAAGCGTAATGTATACGCGCCTAAGCGCATCTGAAGTTTGTGGAAAAAAATGTGGGCAACAACAATCATTTCGCATTAAATGTGGCAGCTGAAGCGTGTATCGAGAGTTGCACCTGAATAATTGCCTTCTTTTGGAAATTGGATACAACATCAAATCATTAAGGACATCTCGGGTCTCCCAAAATTTTCTAGAAAGATATTAAACTCCTCATAATAACCAATCAGAGGCCGCTATCCTATATCAGACCCTACCAACTTCTGAAATGAACGATGGAACTCCAGATCAGAGAAGGGACTTCGGCAAGACATGCCTACTTCAGATAGGAAATTCCGAACCTTGGCATATCCAACCTAGGTTAGGTACCTCGAAAGAACGACATATCCCCCAGTGAGTAAACTGCATCTGAAGACTCTGATAAGAGGGTCGACGAAAGGTCATAGCTCCTTGCCTTGCTGAAAAAACACATGAAACTTGAAAGTCCATGCATTACATAAATAATCATGCATAGATTTGGGAGACTATTGTTACGCCTCATTTTTTTGAGGCCCAGGAAGAGGCGCCACGTAGCAAGCCACGTAAGTGAAAAGTCAACGAGTCAAATAAAGACCCTATGAGGTCAAAATATGAAGAAATCAAGCAAAACCAAGTTCCTTGCGTTGCAAGGCCGATGTTCATATTGAGGCCGAGGTTCATGCTGAGGCCGAGGTCCGCTGTTGAGGCGTTGCCTCAAAGACGAAGCACTACAATCATGGGCTGAACCACTGCCTAAGGAAACAGAGAAAGGAGTTGAAGCTCTCCACTTGGAGAACCACCTCAAAGATCTCTTCGAGGCTCTCAAACTCTTCCGAAGTTCAAGAAGTCGACGTTGTCTCTTGTTATAGATAAAATCTTTTAGAAGTAATTGATTTGACGTCTGTAATAAAGTTTTGTTAGTGTGTTAGCCTATTGTATAAAGCGGCTGACCCCTTGTCAATGCATTAATTGCATGAATGAACAATGATGTGACGCCCCAACAAAGGAGATGAGGCCACGTGGTTCTGATCCAATGGTCATCACCTCGATCAAGACAGTATAAATAGGCTCTCTTTGTAAAGAAAAAAGGAGGTTGGATCATTGATGGAAAAGTGGACAATCATGCATTAAAAATATACACTTGAACTCTTGAAGAAAATATATGAACATTTTATCTATCTTTCCACATATTCCTACTTTGTTATTACATAGATTAGTTTAGTTTTCGTCCGACAATCGTTGTTAGCGTGGTTGCTTTTGTTCCACCCGCCGGAGCTCCTGCGTCCATCTCCTTCGTGCTACCGTCATCATTCCGGTAGGAACGAGCCGGAATCGTACTTGATTGGCGTGAGTGGGCACGGTATCTGTTGAGCTCATTTTTTGGGGTCAACACCCTGCATGCATATGAACTACAACACACATCACTTCATCTTGATACCTTCTAATTGAGAAACTCACCAACACTCGCGTATTCACTTTAACCTCTTCATATTCATTCAGCCATTACAATTTTTAAGGCCTATGATATTTTAGCATAGTTAATTTCAAAATCTCAACAAGTGTAGTGCTAGCCACATTGGTACAACTACCCCATCAGTAATCATACTACATATCTTGTTGTTGACATGACATCTCGTATGAAATATGTTCTCCATTTATTACTCAAAATCATCCACTTTCATTTGAGCACTAAGAGCTCGTCCTGTAATCAACAACCCCCTACTCTGCATACCTACTTTCTCACTATCACTAGCATTTTCTAATTCTGACATGTCATCATATGTGAATATGATGACATTTTGTTTGGACATTGAGAAGCAATTCTTGCGAATGGGTCTCGAACGCGCCGATTTTTCCCCCCTTTTTCTTCCTTTCTCTCCGTTTTTTTCTCTCTGTTCTCTATTCGTCTTCATAATTTTTTTTTTCTTTTTTTTTTCCCTGACTTCTGTAAATTGGGGTGTAGGTTAGGGTGTTTAAATAGTTGTGATTAAGATAATTACTCAATAAAAATTGTATTAGGACTCTTAATCAAAATTTTTAAATTCAACTTATCGCAAACAATCATATGATGCATATAATTTAAATTTAAGAAAAATCATAATAACTAATATAAAGTTGGATTATGCTAAATGTACATAATCATTTACACAATTCTTTACACCTCTCTCACATGGGAGGGGGGCCCACACACAATAAAATATTCGTGAGCCCCCCTCTATGTGAGAGGGGTGTAAAGAATTGTGTAAACCATGGAGTGTACATGTAGCACAATCCTATAAAGTTCTAGTGTGGATACATACAAATTTTCAAATTTTGGGTGCGTTTGAGCTATATTATTGTGAAAAAATGTATTCTGAAATAGTATATTGATGGAGAATTTATGGTTGAAAAAGAAGGAAAAGTTATTGATGTGATGAAAAATATTATTTTATTGAAAAATGTGTGGTTGAAAATGAGTAGAAGAATGCATGGCCTTATCTAACCACTTTACCTAAACCTAAACGCTTATACCTAAACCAACCAGCTTCTTCGTCAACTCTCGCGAGCACCGATCCTCGCTCTCCATCTTTCATTTCAATTGGTCCAATAAAATGCAAATGCAAATCGGGAAGCTCATCTTCACCGTTGCCGCTATATTAGCCGGACTATGGTTGACTCGTGTGGAACCCAAATACATAGCATACAACACAACCTCGGGAATCGTACCAGATATAATCAACGTGCATCTGGTCCCTCACTCTCACGATGATGTTGGCTGGTTGAAGACAGTTGATCAGTACTTTGTCGGCGCCAACAATTCCATTCGAGTATTTTTCCTTCCTTTTCTCCTATGCCTCGCGCATTCCTACCCCCGTTTAATTATTTACTTGTTATTGCCCAGGGAGCGTGTGTCCAGAACGTCTTGGATTCTGTAATTGCAGCACTATTAGATGACAAGAACAGGAAGTTCATTTATGTTGAGATGGCAAGTTCTTTCACTTCGTTATTTTTTCTAATTAATAATAATTAGGTATGTTGAGATTGCAAGTTCTTTCACTTTCTTTTTCTCTTACTAATAATAATTAATGCCTAAAACTGATACGTGTTCAGTAAGTGACTCCACTGCTAGTTGTAATATGAAATTTTCATTCGCGCTGCTAATTAAGAGTGCAATAAATTTGCTCAGGCATTTTTCCAAAGGTGGTGGAGGCAGCAGAGTGAGACGCTGAAGACCAAAGTCAAGGAGCTTGTTAACTCTGGTCAACTTGAATTCATGTATGTTGCTTATGACTAGGGCGGTAAATGGATCGGATATCGATAAGAATAATTCATGAATTGGATCCAATAATCCAACGAATATTTGATTGTCAAATCCATATTCGATTTGTTATGTTATTGGATATCCGATCCGTTATAATATATATTAATGTTATATTGGAATTTGATAGTTAAAAGTTTCAAAATGAAAAAAATTATATGTAATAAATTATGCGATAATATATAAAATATATTATATTATTATAACAAATCGGATCGGATTGACCTATATCCATATTTGCTCAATTTAGTTAGCGGATTATCGGATTCGAATCTTGTTCGGGTTATCAGACTGAGACCCTAAATTCATGTCCTGATGAATCCATTGACAACCCTACTTATGACTTCCTTATTCTTTTTATCATTTTCCTATTTTGGCTCTGCAACACGTCTTTCTCTAATTTATCACATAATTTCTCTTTTGAGGTTAGAAATGGAGGAATGTGTATGCATGATGAGGCCACCACCCATTACATTGATTTGATTGACCAAACCACTCTTGGTCATCGTTTTATAGAACGTGAGTTTGGCCAGAAACCAAGAGTTGGTTGGCAGATTGATCCTTTTGGACATTCAGCTGTTCAGGCTTATTTGCTCGGTGCGGAGGTATCCATTCTTCCAGCATTCTCAATTGCATTTCTCTTCACTCAATGTTAAGAGTCCATGGATATCTTAGTAATTTCTATCTCCAATGGAGCACATATAGTTCTCTTAAAAGGAATATTGATTTAGACAGTGCCTGGTTGCAAAGACTTTATGATTTTCCAAACTTTTCACGTCTCATTGTTGCTCCATTTATTAGCAAAGCAGTTCTGATCCCATTGCACTATTATCATGTTGCAGCTGGGATTTGACTCGCTCTATTTTGCACGCATTGATTACCAAGATAGAGCTAAACGCAAAGATGAGAAGGCTCTTGAGGTTATTTGGCGGGGTTCCAGGTCCCTCAGTTCATCGTCCCAGGTTGATCAATTGCAAATTCTTGAATATTTTAGACCTGTTCAAGAAGTCCTATTTTATTCTCATCACGCTGAAATGTTTCAGCCAATCACTTCCACAGATCATGCAGCTTCGCTTAGTCATGAAGATTCAAAATAAACGTCTGACTTCTTTTTTAATTTTACCCAGATATTCACAGGGATATTCCCCATACATTATGATCCACCTGATGGTTTCACATTTGAAATAAATGATGTTTCCCCTCCCATTCAGGTTATCTTTTGAAAAAAAATTGCAGTAATATTGAATTCTCCATTTTGGAATGTTTTGTAATCCAAATGTTGAATCTAGGATGATGATATGCTCTTTGATTATAATGTTGAAGAACGAGTGAATGATTTTGTGGCAGCTGCTTTACTACAGGTACTGTGTTTTGTTGTTGTAGTTCTAGTCGGTACTTGTGTGCTGAAATATGTGATTGCATTGCCATCAAACCCACCCACCCCAGATCTCCTCTCTCAGTGACGTTCTGGAAGAAAACAAGATAGTCAATTTTAAGTGATGCATATGGGTAGTTTGTACTTTTTGGTGCTTGGTTTACAACTGTTACCTTTCCCCATTTCAGGCCAATGTAACCAGGACAAATCATATAATGTGGACTATGGGAACAGATTTTCGCTATCAATATGCAGCTTCATGGTTTAGGCAGATGGACAAGTTTATTCACTATGTCAACATGGTATACATCTTTATTGTCTTTCCTCAATAAATTTTACATCTACTGCTCTGTCTCTTGCTCTCTCTCTCTCTGTGATTGTTTTTCTGAATTATATCCTTAATGCATTCTTTATTAACCCCTTTCACTTGCTCTCAGGATGGGCGTGTTAATGCTCTATATTCGACACCTTCCATTTACACAGATGCAAAACATGCAGCAAATGAGCAGTGGCCTCTCAAAACTGGTGACTTTTTCCCGTGAGTGTTTTTCTTGAAAATTTGTCTGCAGAAAACTAACTCAAATTATCGCTTCAGTATGAACAAGTACTACATTTGCCAGGTATGCAGACCGTGAGAATGCATACTGGACGGGGTACTTTACCAGTAGACCAGCATTAAAAAGATATGTCAGAGAGATGAGTGGTTACTTTTTAGTAAGTGGTCTCGTATACTTAGCAGATGTGCACATTTAACACATAAGTTGTGGTGAGGTATAGCATCTTTACAAAATCATGTTCTTGTGTTATGAAATTTAGGCAGCGAGGCAATTAGAGTTCTTTAAAGGCAGGAATAGTTCAGGACCAAGCACAGATGCACTTGCTGATGCTTTGGCAATTGCTCAGCATCATGATGCAGTTAGTGGTACCGAAAGGCAACATGTGGCTTCTGATTATGCACTGCGACTTTCAATAGGGTATAAGGAGGTACCTGTTAATTTAGGTTGGAAATTTTCCATGCGCAGTGAACCTATGTTATCTTTCATCGTTTGCTCTCAGTCCGTGGAGAATGATACCATATTGTATCAGTGAGACATACGGTACTTATTCATGCCTTCAGTATAAATAACTGAAATCCTTACGGTTTAGTTTTAATTTCTTCAGGCTGAGAAAGTGGTTGCATCATCACTGGCTCTGCTAACAGGCTTGAGATTGAATATGACTTATGAAGATTCAATCCCCGAGTTTCAGCAGGCAATACATTCTCAACTTGGAACTGAGTTCTGTTATAATTGAACTGCCTTCTGATATCGCTGAGCACCGTAGTTGAAGAATCATGCCATTCTAGTTCATTGGCATCTGCATTTTTGGTGGATTATACATCCTCTAATATGTGATTCAATAATTACCGCGATATTTGTGATAGAACACTACATAATTTACTGCTTTATTGCACTGAGCTTGAATGGAGTAGTTGAATGGTTGTAAAAATTTCGAGGAAAATGCTAATTATGTAGTTTTTATCATAGGCATACTCGATTTTAGTTTGAATGATTGGATTGGTGGTATGTAAGTTTTCACTATCCAACAAGGACCATCTCAAAAGTATTGAGTTGTTCCATAACACTGTTATATTTATCCTTTTTTTGTGACTTGCGATTAGAATAATTTACTGCACCCTGATGTGTTTATTTCATTTTGCTTCAGTGTCCTCTGCTTAACATAAGCTATTGTCCTCCATCAGAGGCTAATTTGACTGATGAGAAAAGCTTGGTAACATATATTTCTATTTCTCTTGTGTTTACTATAATTTGCTATTATGAAACAATATTCTTTTTCATGTGTTTTTTCCTTCTTTCTTTAGATATGACCTTTTTAATGGTTTCTTTTACGTTTTCTATTCTATATATCAGATCATAATTGCTTATAATGCTCTTGGATGGAAAAGAAAGGAGGTCATCCGAATTCCTGTGAGTACTCTAGCCTATTGCTTCATCTTTGTCAAGATTTCACACATTACCAACAGAAGTTAATATATGACGTTTCAAAAGAGTTTCCATGTTTCAGAACATTAACTGTTGTATTTGATGATATGATGATTGACATTCACCTATTTGTTGCGTAAAAATCAAAACGATTTGTAGATTTAGTTGATTCCTTTAAAAAATAAACAACACTACATTCATTGCTTTACAGCAGGGATATAAGAAGTTGTCTTGTTTCTAGATGTTTTCTGTCAACATACTTAGATTGTCAAAAATATCATATATTGAGAAAAAGCATTTAATCTGTTAGGAATGAAGTTCTAATTGTCCATATTTTGTATTGTATGCTACAAATATTAATGACTTGTATTTTGTATTATATGCTGTGAATATCATTGATTTGATACCATGTAATTGATGTTTACTCCTTTAAATTAGCTATTATCCTTGACTCCCTGTGGAATTGTGTACAAGTAATTGGTTATATTTGCTACAGGTTTCTTCTGAGAGTTTGATTGTTCTTGATTCTGCTGGAAAAGAGATTGAATCCCAGCTTCTTCCTTTGTCCAGTGCCTCTTTATGCACAAGAAACTATCATGTCAAAGCACATTTGCGTAGATCAGCCAGTAGCTTAGCGAGATATTGGCTTGCCTTTTCAGCGACTGTGCCTCCTCTTGGTTTCAGCACTTATGTTGTCTCAAGTGCCAAAAAGACAGGTATGTGGTTTTGTAGAGTAACTAAAATTATGTGCTTTATGTACAAGTGAAGATGTCAGCTTTGTCTATACAAATAGTATAATTCTTTTTCTCCTGGAATTTATGATCAGAATCAAGCTCAATCATCTCAACGCAATTTACTCCAGAAGAAAATATCAATAATACTTTTGAAGTTGGCCAAGGAAATTTGAAGCTACTTTACACTGTAGATGAAGGAAAGCTCACACGTTACATAAACAAAAGAAACTCAGTAAGTTATTTTGCTGAAGCTTTGATTTAATTGAACGCGTCCAAAATTTAATCTTCCATCTTTTTCCTCCTTAAAGTTCTCTTCACCAAAACCAGGATAAAATGTACATATTACTTGACAATATTTTCTGAATAAATTACATTTGCATTTTGCTTTGGACATTCTTGGTGTCTGTTCTGGTGAAAAAAATTAAATTGTTTTACTTGTACTTCTTTACGAGAAAGTCAACAAGAGTGTACTGGTGAAGTAAATGAGTACCACTGCTTTTCTTTTTCTTTTTTGCCACATAATGCTGATGAATTTGTTTTCTGATTCACCCATGAAGATTGCAGCTTATGCTGAACAGTCATATAGTTATTACTCTGGCTATAACGGTACTGATAGAGTTTTCCAGGTATTCTTTTTTCTTCAAGAAACTCTTAATGCCTTTTATGTTTTCTCTTTTCTTGGTTATTTTGTAGGCCGAATTTATTACTTCACTTGTTTATGTTTCGAAGTTCATTACATTATTGGTAACTATTTGAAATTTTTGTGAATATGCTGAAGGCATCTGGGGCTTATGTCTTCCGCCCGAATGGGACATTCCCTATTAAACCTGAAGGCAAGGTAAGAAATTTGCTTATTTCTTGTCATTGCGAGGTAAGAAATTTGCTTATTTTTTGTCATTGTATCCTGTCGTTTGTTGAATGACTTGGTCAATAATGGGTTGTTTTTCTTTGTCCTATTTTGTAGGCACTTTCATGCATTTATTTATTTCAGTTTTATTGTTATAGTTAGTGGTTTGTAGGAGTAAGTTTGCATGATTATGTGTTTAAGTTTGTGGTCAGAGTTTGTTGCTATTTTCTTGGTATAATCCATTGTAATTTTGCCTATTTAAATGATGTTTACTCAATGAACAATGTAAGGCTTGCAAATCTTTTTGTCTTCTTCTGTTTGTCCTTTACCTATTTATCAGTGGTATGAGAGCCAAAATAGTGAGGAGGGTTTGAAAAGTGAGCTAAAATCAACAGTACAGAGTGTCACGGACCGCAGCTTTACTTAAGCTACGTGACCCTATCGCAGCCGCAGTTTGCCTAACTTCGGCCGCACATTGTAATATTTATTTAAATTGTAAAACAGATAGAAATTAGAAAAGTTTAGTATGATTCTTCAACATTTAAACGTCTATCAGTTGGGTTTTTGTTGTTAAGTCTATTATATGGGGTATTAGT
>CAIGRT010149708.1:0-11450 GCA_903798405.1 Fraxinus platypoda | reverse complement strand
GCGTTATACTTTGGGCGTAATCAGGGCCACTTGAACCCAGCCTTCAAGGTATCCCTAAACATGACAAAGTATAACGCGGGCAAACCCAGCCTTCAAGGTATTAGCCTTCAAGGTATCCTGTCTCATTCTATCCTCGGGGTCAGGCAACCTAATGTCGCACTCAGGCATTAGCCCGAACTCTCGGGCTGCTACCACAACTAAGTGCTCTTTAAACCTACAAGGGTCATTGGGAGACTTGAACTCGATGTTACCCTGGTTCCTAGGTTGGGCATCTAAGGGGATAGCTACTGGAATCAATGATGCTCCCATATCCTCGCTACCTCCCGAACTATCGGAACCCCGATCACCCTCACTACTGGACATCGCTCGACGATAACTAAGGAAATAGCTTAAAAGTCTCTAACCTTACCTTAAAATCACTAGGAGCCCCAAGGAATTCCTAAGAAGATTGCTCGAGCACGACCTTGTAGAGAGGTTTTTTACGGTGAGTAAAAAGTGAAAAATGAAAATGTAAAAGGGGTATTTATAGGCCTTAGAGGGTGAGGCCAAGGGTCTCCATCTGGGCCGTTGGATCTGGCCACGTGTCAAGCATCCAACGACCCCTGTCCACTACCACATTTATTAACCCTCGATCATTCAAGGCCAATGACTATGTCGTCGAAAGTACTCACGAGCCTGACCAAGAAGATGAATATCTACTCGATGACTACCTACCGCCGAGCTTACCTTGCATCCACACCCGATGCTCGAGCTTTAGGAATGGATGCACGGGGGCTACTGATATTGTCATTATGGGTCATCTCGAGCACGAAGACTTCCGAGGACCCCCATTCCTTGATTTGTCCCACTTAGTTCTCGAGTATGTAATGTCCTCGAATGACTCGAGGACATGCTTCACAGATCGGCCCCCAAAATTCACATTGGCACTCGTCGAGGTGGTAATGCTCGAGAGATTTACTCGGTCAATCTCAAAACACTCTGTGATCAAGCGTCACTAATTCTCATCCAGAGCCTATCCTAAATCCAATTCAATTGCTGATTGCTCACGAGTTCTAGGCCAACAAGAAGTCTTTCCTTGTTGGTACTTCAAGGAAGGAAGCCCCTATACATCGCTTATCCCAACACTATTTCCTAAAAATAAGGATATGAGTCCTTCTAGAACTCCACTACCTACCTCTATAAATACATCATTTTCATCCATTATTCAGGTGCACTTTTTCATATATATTTTCAGCATATATTTTCTCTATTCTCTCTTTGACTTAAGCATCGGAGGGCTTTGTTTCAGATACAAGAAGATCACGTTCGTGCTCATTATCAGTCATCAAGCTCGGAATCCACTAGGTGTACTTCTTGGTAGCATCAAATACTATTTCAAAAATTAAAACTTTAAATAATGGGGGGTCAAACATAGGCTCAATAATTTCTTACCACCGGTTCAATTCGGGTCGATTTCGGTTGAACCACTTGACCCTTTAACTTTTCAGGGTCAATGTCCGGGTCAAGTTTTAAAGCATTTGTATTCATTTTTCTATATAGGTTCTTGCATTTCGTTTTATTTCTCCATTATTTTTTCAAATTTTTAGTGTCATTGTGTTCATGAATGTTTTAATTAAACTAATGCTTCTCTATGTGTTATGTAATTTGGTTTTGGATTTTTTTGATCCACTTATTATTCTTTTGTTCCTTTTTTATATTTGTCTGGTCGTCTGGAGTTTAAATCTTGTATTTTGTCTTCTAATTTTTCTGATTATGTTTAATTATTTTTCAAGTCAAAATCAACAATTAATTTTAACCACATTTTTTATAGGACCCACAACTTTTTAACCACACATTCCATCAAAAATCATAATATTCATGGGGGCCCATATTCGAAGTTTGCATAACTCTCCTAAATATAAAGGCCAGCCCTGCCATTATATATGACATTTTATAAATAATGAAGATAAAACATATTACACATTGAGGAGAGGGCTCGACCATTGCCTGTAGCTGAAGGTGAAAAAAAAGGAACTTTTTCCATTACAAGATGAGGTACAATATAAGAGTAAATGAAACTACACTCCATTCGACCTAGTCATATGCCATCATCACTTAGGAAAGGTATTCGACAAGGCAACTTGGGTCATAGATCGAATGTATGTGCTTAATTAAACTATAAAGCCACATACTTAAACTAAACGAGAATTTAATTAAACATCCAAATATCCACCAAATTTTTTTGGTGATACATGACATATTAATATACACTTGCAGTTCTTCCATACATTTCTATCATGTATATTTGAAGTCTAGATCATCATTTGCTCCCTGCAAAGTATNTACACTTGCAGTTCTTCCATACATTTCTATCATGTATATTTGAAGTCTAGATCATCATTTGCTCCCTGCAAAGTATGCCAGAGGTCCAACAATGGCAGCATTAATATAAGTAGCAGGCTCTGAATGACTATAATCTGTTCTATCATCTGTAAAAAAATCATTCTGGTTTGGACCTCCAACAATGGCACCAGTTAGAATATTGGGGTTGGGATTTGCAGTGTAGAAGAATGGCTGGAAACCACCCTCGCAACCAAAAGTTTGTGGATGGACTGTCTGTGAGGGTAAAGAGGATCCTCTATGGTGAACTCTTCTAGGAAAATTTGTCCCGTAACCAACCATGTACGACATTTTTAAAGGATTTTCTCCTAAAATGTAGTCAACCTGCAGAAATTAAAGGATATATGATACATAAATTTAAACACCTATTAAAATTCTTAAATACAGAATAGAAATAAATTTATTTATAATAACTCTAAATTCACATAGATCAAGATTCATCGAGTCTACATTAATGTGAATGCTAATTAATTGAAAATTAATAACACGAAATTCATGCATGATAAGGATTTTATAGTATTTATTATATATTGAAAAACGAAAAGTACGATATCATGAAATAATTGAATTGTAGTAATGTTAAAATCGTTCAAAAAATTACTCTCACTTGATGTGATATTTAAATCATCATATTGGTTTTTTCTTTATTTCTTTGGATAATTTTTTATAAATTAAAGGGAAAATTACATTATGATCCCCAATTTAGTGCCCTAATAGCAAATTAGTCCATGTACAATCAATTTTCCACAATGGAAACATTAAAATCTTTGTCAAATCGTTGTGTTGCCTTCTCATGCTCAACTTTGTGAAATTACATTTTATTTCTCAACTTAGACGTGTTATATGAGGGTTATTGGAACGATTTAATGGAGACGTGGACACTTTGTCATTAGGAATTGATTGTGCAAGTGATAAAATGTTGATGATCAACTTGCTCTTTTTCAAAGGTTGACCCGCAAATTTCTAGTTTTTAATAAATCTGATGTAATTCTCAACAATAGAATTTTACACTATCGTATCCATAAACCGATGGACTGATAAAAGAACATTAGTTTTTTACCCACCCTGTCTAACATTATCTTTTTAAAATTAAGTCCCTGTTTGGCCCGTATTTTAAAATTTTTTTCAATCTTATTTTCGACCATATATTTCATGGAACCCACAATTTTTATCAACTTTTCAACTATACATTTTGACGAATTTTTATCAGAATCTACTAAAAATATGGTTTTAGCTAAACCAATCAAAGATTAAATGAACTTACTTGTCTTTTGGCTAGGCTGCGTAGAGTCTTTGAGGTGACCAATAGGTTTCCACAGTTGAAAGAATACTTTGCAGTTGCCATGTATTTTGAGTAAGTAGTAAGCAAGTAGGTTATGCTTGTCACATACTGCATGTTACTTGCACTTAATTTATACATCAAACCTCCTGCATTATATATACATATACATGTACAAATTAATATATATATATTTTCATTAATTTACATATAAGATTCATTAGAGATAATTAATTTTTAATTAGTACCTGGTGTGTATTGTGTACTGGAGTCAGGAGAGTTGGGTAGAATTTTACAGATGAAATCTTCAGATTGCTGTATGAATGGCTGAAAAGCCTGATTTTTCTCCACCAAGAATCTCTGCACAACAAAAATAATTAAATAAGCATTTCCCCCGATGTACAGAAATATTCCCACATAATTTCTTTCAACAGAAAACCCACAATGAGTGGACCCCATCGTGTATTAAAAAACATATCTGTGGGACCCACGTGTGTGTTCTGGTGACATTCTGTGCTTCTGTACAAGCAGCAATGTCCATTAAATAAACTAATGAATGAATTATCAGTGCGGAAATCAATTATAATTAATCTGGCAGAATTCTTGCTTTCCATAATTAATTTTCAATTACCAGCAAATTATATTAATTATTGGTAATTAATTAGTCTCACTCATAAGCAATGTTTCAAAAATCTGTCCCAACATACATATATGTCAAAGGATAGAAAATGTGGCCAAAATATTTTTAAAAATGAACCGTAAAACCAGTTCCCAATTCCCATAGGGCGAATCGGCCATTTTTTATGTTTTGGTTTCAACTTTGCGTTGGTTTTCGATTTTTCAATTACATCCGTCGGTCTAACTCGACTTTCTAACCAATACTATAGAGTTGATTAGCATGGTTTGATGAAGAATACGATGTTAGTTAGTTCCTGACCCTTGCAAGGAGAACATAAGCACCAGCAAATTTGTTGTCCCAACTAAATATGTCGGTTGCATCATTGGCCCCCAAGTTTCTTATGAAATTCATGTAAGATGCATCATTTGTTGCTCTATAAAGCCATGCAGCTCCCCATAACAACTCATCCTGCAGTAAATTAAGAAAAATGAAAAATAATTAGCTCATAATTTAATTATTAGTTTCTTGTACAATATTTTGCCGTTTACAACAATGTAATAAACAAAATTTTAAGTTTTTTTCTTTTTTCACTTTTTTAGTATGCTCTAAACGTACCTTATAACCCGAGTATGAGCAATAGTAAGGGCAAACAGCTGATCCAAGTGAATCACTATAGGATCCTCTATATTGAATTGCAAACTGCATAACATTCTTAGCAGTTCTCAATAGCAATTTCGAGTAAACCGGATCAACTTTTCGAAAAACCATCGAAGCCGCTGCCAATGCCGCCGCTGTTTCTCCCGCAACGTCTGACCCCGGATTGCTCGGTGATACCGAATACACACTTCGGACGGTGTCCATGTCCTCTGGCCTCTCCCAACACCTATGGTCTGCACTCGGGTCACCCACGCCGACATAGAGCCGGCCGCTGGTTGCGGTTGCACACTTGAGGAGGTAGTCCGTGGCCCAACGGATGGCGACTCGCGCAGATTGTAATTGGGGGCCCATTTTCTTGCCATACTCAAGAGTGGACCACGATAGCATTGTGGTGGTGAAGGACATTGGGAAATTGAACTTTAGGTTGTCTCCCGCATCATAATAGCCTCCGGTGAGGTCCACCTGACATGCCAAAATAATTAATGTAAGAAACAGAATTTATGTCTAAAAAGGGAAATATTTTTAGCCCTATAAATTTAAATTTAAATTTAAATTAAGTTAATAATTAATTTTAATCATTCATTTTATAGGACCCACAACTAAAAACATTATATTCCGTCATCGTCATGTAAGAAACAGAATTTATGTTTAAAAACAGGAAAAAGAAAAGAAAAGAAACAGAAATGATTGATCATTATGGAATATGATTAAGGATTTATTACTTCTCTGGTAAAAACATTGTGACTAGGAATTATAGTTGAAACAGGGTATCAACTGTCTAGGGACATAATAGATTCCCCACTAAAAGCTTTGTAAACAGAAATAATTAAGAGGTCATGCGAGAAAGAAATGACTTTATTTTATTTTAGTTTAATAATTTCATCGAAAAATTCAAGAGATTTAAAATTTAATCTTCATACGTCCTTTCACATGGATAATGGATTCATTTTTTTCATCAAAGATTTGACGCATACTAACTTTCATAGATAAGTGATAAAGAGACTTACATTCATAGTCTTTATTTATTGTAATATTGAACAACTTCATCTAAAAACATACATACATACATACATGTACATATATATTTTCTCCATCCCATTTATATAGGTTGATTTTATTTTTCACACGATATAAGAAATTTAATATTATTGAAAAATCAATTTTTGTCAAAAACTTTTCCAGTTTGCCCTTATTTAATTATCAACAACTAGTAGTAAATTGATTATAGCTACGCATATTAAATAATGGTATATTAGTAAATGAACAAAACAAAACGTTCTCTATAAAAAACAAAACTATATAATTGAGACAACAATAAAAGGAAAGTCAGCACATATAAATGAGACGAGGGATTATATACATATATAGTGTGTTTCTATCTTGGAAGTTGGAACTCGTGAGTGTAGGGGTGTCAATTTCGCTCGCCGGCTGGGACGGCCCGTGGCTCGGCCAGGAAAAGGTCCGAGCCGGTCCGACTCGAGGCTCAGATCGAGCCCCATTTTGGGGCGTTTGGCCTGAGCTTGGGCTAGCCCGTGTAGCTCGTCGAGCCACATGGGCCGGCTAGTGTTACGGGCTATTTTTGGCCTGAGACAAGCCGGCCCTTAAAAAGGCAACAATTGCAGGCAGCACTGCCTGATTTTAATAAATTTTTTTTAAAAAAAAAAGGCAGCTACACGCTGCCTGAAACAGCCAACTTTAAGATTTTTTTGTTTTTAAATCCAGGCAGCTACATGTTGCCTCTGTTGGCATGCTGCTTGCTTTAAAAAAAATAAAAAGTTCATGAGCAGGTTCGGCTCGACAAGGAGCCTAATTTTACTCGAGCCCGAGCATCAAGTTTCGACTCACGAGCCGAGACACCCCTACGGGAGTGTCAACATTGGGCAGGGAAGAGATTATCCTTAAAAAATACTACATTTAGTGTATGGTTTAGCAGAAATTTTTTTCTATTCACGGTGAAAAATCTTATCTTCCTCACTTGAAAAGAACTTTACTTACAATTCCCACATTCGGAGAGAACCGTAAGTGTGGACAAGAGAACAATTTCGTATGGTTTAGTTATAGGAGTTGATAAAATTTAAGTGAAAATCAATAATTAATTTTAATCACACATTTCATAAGACCAATAACTTGTATCAACCTTTCAAGTACATATTCATTAACATTTATTAAAATATACTAACAATCTACTTTTTAGCAAAACCAAACGGAGGCTTAAGCACTTAAACTAAAAAGTTAATTAAGTGGTAAAAGAAGAGATACATTTATTTATTAAAATTTAATTATCAATGCAGAATAAGTTAGATATTTCAAGAAAAAGAAAAAACGTAAATTTAGTCGCTTACATGAGCTAATGAACCATCGGAAAGTCCAGAGTCGGATCGCCATGTGATTTGTTGGCCATTAGGAACCCTCCCGGATCTCTGTCCTTCAAAGAACAAAATGGACTTAGCTAGAGCATCCCTGTAATTGGGAACCCCTTCGACCTCTAATTCCCAAGAAATAAACGTGAAACATAAGAAGATAATATGAAGTAGGGCTCCCTTCGTAAATGCCATTATACTTATGGCTAGGTTGATTTGGTCAGTTTGTGCCTTGAATTGACAACATGAATGCCATTATATAGACTTGGAAATTCCAATCAGCAGCGGCCAGCGCAAATCATGGCTTTATTTACTTTATCAATTGCGCACAATTCTGCATTCATTGACTACTATTGTATTTGGGATATTTGTCAAACGAATTGTTACTCACATGATTTATTTACTTTTCATCATACGTCTCGCACTTTTAAAAAGTTACAAATAGCATCATCGGAATTTAAGTTCAAGACATTAGATAACTTTAAAAACACGTTGAATCATCTCGTGTAATTGATAGGTGTACGACATTTTATTTATTTAAATTCATTTTTCCACATGCTCTCTCAAATATTTATTTATTTTTCATTACAAGCTTATCGAGTTCACATTTTAAGTTGGCATGATTTGATTGCTGAAAAAATCGTTTATTTTTCTAAACTGTCCAATAGCGTGTTCCCACGTGGTATGATCGTAAAAAAGTGATGTACATGTAGCATGGTTCAAAGTTTTTATATGCTTTTGATATCAAGTGGAACCATCTCTTAGATAGATGACAAATTATTTATTTAAACTCAATCTTTAACACGAATTTGCAGCAGCGTAATAATTAAGATGAAACTATTTAGCCTTATTTGGTCTTCATTGTTTTCAAAGTATATTTTTCACTCTCTTATTATCAATCACACGATTAATCAAGTAAAAGTGTATATTTTATCGTATAGATATATACGTACATCCTCGTATATAGACCACTCGAATAATGAGCAATTAGTTAGAAATAAATAATTATGTGTGTTGGTGGGGGTGTGCTCTTGGTTTATGCCCCCACCAATGCATGCTAAAAGGACCTCGTGCATGCCAAAAGTTTATGAACCTCGATTTTGATTAATAATAAAATAAAATTAAGAGACCGTAAAATGAAAAACCGCAAAAATAACGGCCTACTTTTTTGAAATTTGGTGTAAGAAGGCGCGAATGGCGGATTAGATCGCGCAAAGATATCGGCGCCAAAGTTAATTTTAATGATTAGTGTATTGTGGGGTTTTGTTGCTTTTGCAAGACAAACCTGTTGCTTTTACTTGATCTCATTTTATCATTCGGATCTTCTTATCCTATTCTCTCTCTCCATTCTTTGAGACTTAAGCTTTTGATTTTCTCCTTATCCACACATATACACACAAAAATGGGGCTTAACTAGCTATGGAGTCGTGACTTGAAATTAATGGAGAGCTAATTTAATTACGAAAACTATTTTCAAAACACAAAATACATAATATTAAAAATAAAAAATAAAAATGTCACGTGAAAAAATCTCAAATTTTCTTGGCCCCAAAGTCCCCACCTCCCTCCGCTACTATGTCTAACATACAACATTGTTACTGATATAAGATGGTGTTAACATTTCTCCATGATGGCCGGCTACTTAATATGCACTCCCCTATCGAGCACCACAACATAGGCCGTCTACCACTATGAGGACGTCGACACCCATGAGGCCCCCTACGTTCACATAGACCGTCTACCACTATGAGGTCGTCGACCCCCATAAGGCCCTCTACGTTCACATAGGCCGCCTACCACTATGAGGTCGTCGACTCCCGCTATACTTAGTCAAATAAATAGCCATGAGATAGGCAAAAATCACCCAATGGCGAGTGGGGATTACAACTCTAGAACGTGGGGAAGTGGGAAGGCGTACATGGGACACGTGACACAATCAGTCATGGAATGTAGGCGTGTCATCAGGT
Organism: Fraxinus platypoda; assembly: GCA_903798405.1. Taxonomy (NCBI): domain Eukaryota; kingdom Viridiplantae; phylum Streptophyta; class Magnoliopsida; order Lamiales; family Oleaceae; genus Fraxinus; species Fraxinus platypoda. The sequence continues at coordinate 2,189 of CAIGRT010149708.1, read as the reverse complement.
GCCTATAAATACCCCAATGTGAGAAAATGTTGATTCTTCTTGAAACCCGAAACTATTTGAATTCCAATATATTCACTTCCTACACTCTTAGGCTGTGTCTGGGAGCACTTTTTCAAGCCAATTAAAATCAGTTTTGTAGCCGTTAACAGCAAACCAGCAGCCATAATTGATTGCTACACTCACAGCTGGGGCCTAGAAGTTGACTACAACGTTCCAATTTTTAGCCTGCAACGGTTGAAATTACAATTAAAATTGGGCCCAGACAGGCTCTTAAATCGTATATTAATTCTCACGCCGGAGGTACAACGGAGGAGAAAGCCCCAACCTCATTTTACAGGTAACAAACATTGATCGGAGCAGCTGGAACACCATTCACGTCAGTGAAGACAAGGAATTTACCTCACTACTATTTCAGTTACGATAATTGTTAAAATTAATTGACAATAGGTGTAATTCACGTCTTGAATTTACCTACGCTAGTATATTGCATTTATAATTGCGATATTTGTCCTAGGACTGGTGCCATGAATGTAATCTAGTAGGGCATGACTTACTAAGAATAAATATTTTGAAACAATAATTGTTTTACGACTTGTTCTGCTTTTCATACTATGAAAATATTGTATAATAAAATCATTATCAATGTCATCGAATATATCATTCTTAATATAGACAATCAAACTGTAATTTATTTTTTGAACTCCAGTTTGATTATGTAGTCAATTCTTCACATATTCATAGTATAAAATACTCTTTCTATTGTACTAATGACAACTGAAAGAATTGATGTCCAAATCACAAAGTTAAAAATGTAGGGATAAACAAATGATTGATACATTTCTTTTCTCACAATTGTTAAAGGGTGTATCTTTTAAGGAGCGTATGGTATTGAGTTATGTGGACAAAAAATCTTTAAGTTCCAGTAGGTCAGCTGCCACACTTGCCCCATTGTCATTCCACCATTAATGTTAAGAGTTATTGTTGACCTCATTTTTCGTGGAGGATGTGGTCAAAAAATTTCGACTCCTTTCATGTCCATGTAATCTCTTCTTACACATTCGGACAAACCTTTAGAGCATGTATCACGAGCACTCCGACGGTTAAATCAATCAACGGGAAGTAATGTATCAGACGTTAGACATGCTAAAGACGTGAGTCACTAAGTGTAAGAGGTCAGATTCAAGAGTATGTAAATAGAGAGAATAATATGAGTGCAACGTTATAGTTGAGTATATAAATTTGCATCACCTTCAAATGGTATTTAATTATGAGTTTTTATAGTAGGAGATGTGAAATACTGACCATTGGATCAAGAGACGCGTAGCCTCATCTTGATTGTCGATGTGTGTCTTTATAGGTATCAATCCATCCGTCATAGGCCGAGTGTCGTTTAATGATTCTAAAAAGCAGCCATCCTAGTACGTAGGTCTGACCTGTGAATCGTAGACTAATGATTTGACCTTTTAGGCGCCTTCTGTATAGATATCAGACCAATCAATCGTAGGAGGATCTTGTGCAGAAGATCTCCAGGAAGAGGCGAAGTGGGAGATCCCTTTTGCTAATAAGAAGGCTACTTGTCTCAAATTCCTTCTCTGCAACATGCGTAACATCTAGTCTAGACAATGGAGATCGACCTCTACATGACACCTCGACGAAAGTCATACATTATCTCAACTACCTTATATATGGCCTCACCTCGATGACTGTGGGTTTAGTGAGCTTGCTAGCTGACTGTCACGTAATAGTGGTCTGAAGCCTCATCATAAGAGGTATAACATTTACCATTACGTGTTCCAAAGGTTAAAATTTGTAGATATCTACAGTCTATTACCAGTGTGAAGTAACAAGAGATCATGATCATGAGGCTTATTTAAATATACTTGATACAGGTGCTATCCTCATCATCTAACACTCCCTTTGTCAAGTCAATTAAGTGTTCAATACAACATTCTTTTGTTTAGCAAAGTTTTAATTAATGTGTCATAATCAAGTCAAGATATTGAGTTTATATTAATGTGAATATTAATTATAGAGAATTAATAACACGAAATTCATATATGACAAAGATTTCGTAATATTTATTACATATTGAAAAATGAAAAGTAAGGTATTATTGAAATAATTGAATTATAGTAGGTTAAAATCGTCAAAAAAATGATTCTATATTTAATATATTATAGATTTGATAG
>CAIGRT010149694.1:0-10827 GCA_903798405.1 Fraxinus platypoda | reverse complement strand
TTTTGGTCCGTCCTCACTTCTGCCTACCCCACTTACACATATCTTGTATTGTATTGGGATTATGCTTTGATTCCTTGTTTAGAACGCCATGGAGAATTTCTTGTTTATTCTCGTGTTTTCTGCGGTGTGTGTATTTTCAGGTTTTGTAAGATGCCACAACTGGTGGCATCTTGTGGATGTAAGTAGTTCTTTTTGAACCAATCACGTGGTTGTAGTTTTCCACCCCAGTGTTCCCTATCGTCAGACTTGAGCATATTAGAGGGATTAGTTTACTTCGGTTGGAAAAATCTATCAAATCAATCCGGAGAAGCATTGCAAGATTTCGAAAAAGTTGTGAATTTAGGAGATATCTTTTCCTTATAGTTATCAGTCAGTAATGTTATCCATTTCTCCTATGTAATCTATAAATAAATCGTTGCAAATTATATTTGATCTAACAATGAAAATGAGATTACATTAATTTCTCAAATTGTACATTATATCAGAGTCATTAAGTTCTGATAAGTGTATTTTATACACTTATTCGAGATCTAAAATGGAGATATCTGATAGTTTTTTTTGACAAAATATATTCTAAATTATTGCATTTTATGTTATATGGGTAAAAAGCAATGGTTGAACGAGAAATCGAAAGAAAGAAGTGAAAATTGGTGAAAATTGGAAAAATTCAAAGTTTGAGAACCAACTTGGAAATATTCAATAGTTGATTCGAACCACAAGATGATACTTCAAATATTGCTAGGAGACAATTGGTTGGAATTAGAACTAAAAAAATGAATGGAATATGATCAAAATATTGTCAAAATCAATTTTCAATCGTACCACTTATATTCCAAATTGCTAGGAGATCAATTTTTGGCATAGTAAACATTCGAATTGGGAAACTTCTATTTCTATCAAATTTGTAGCCCTTTTAGTTAACTTTCCAATGCAATTTGAATCGCCTCAATCAGATATAAGCAACTTTCATTGGTCAATCTTGAAAATTTGCTGGCCGATCAAGAAGTGTTAACCAAGCAAATGTTAGTGGTCTCAATTAAAAAAAAAAAAAAAAAGCACTATGTAGTTATAAAAGAAGAGGTCGACCCCGTCGACAAAATAATAAATGATTAAAAAAAATAAACATGGAGAAGGTTATGTGACAAGGAAAGTCAAACAAATGAGTGACAAGAGAGGTCAACCATCCAAGGGATTCCAATGAACTAATNCTCTAATATTCATTAATTATTATCATCAAATGAGAAAAAATCATAATTTTTGTGAGAGAATTGAAGGGGACTTGCAAGAATTCAATCAAGTGAAGATTCAAACTTGATTTTTGGGCAAAGAAGAAAATGCGCAAGTGAAGATTCATCAAGAAATCATTGAAGAGATTCAAGATTTCAATATTCATCTTCATCTTCTCAATTAATCAAAAATTCGGGTTATATATTTTCACTTAAATATGATTTCTTGTAATTTCGATGTATTAGACTAGTTTTATACATTGCTAGTATGAGATAAACCCTTATTTTGAAATTTTTAATATTAATTAATTATTTTGACGACTAGTATGTTTATTTTCTTGAATGTTTATTATTGTTTTCACGACTTTTCAATTAATTAGCTACTAATTAAGATGATTTATTAGAATTTATTATTATCGAGAGAGATAATATGTTTTTAGCTAAAAATAATAAATATTATAAAGTCCGATAAGGGATAGAGATATACCTCTATACTTTACATGGTTTTCATAGGTGTTCTTGATTGTTTAATTCATTTATCATGTTATCATCTTTCATCGAGAGATAGGAAGTTCATATGAGGGGATTATATTTGATAACTATCAAGAGTGGCTTTCAATTAAATTAGGAACACTGACCAACAAGATTGATTACAAATTGTCACTTTAATTCGTTGTGCTAAAAATGGATTAATAAGGATGATTCAACATCTTAGCAATACTTTCACATATTTGAAATCAAACCACTTAAATTGCTTTCTAATTTAATCGATAATTTAGATATTAGTATAGAAAACTCAAAATATGTTCACGATCATGTTCACTTGCAGGAAATCAAAGGATCAAGTTCCAACGAGTAATTCGATCTAATTAAGACTAAAAAATGAACACATGGATTTCAAAATTGGTTTGCTCAAACGAGCCACCATCTTGTGTGGACATATTAAGAGATAAATCTCATATCGACTAATTACTGAAATATAGACCAATAAGGTTTTGGGTTAATCCTCTAAATAAGGTTAAACTTTTATAATGGAACTCAAATCTAAGTAACTTCATTTAGCATTTTTCTTAGGGAACCATTGGTTACATTATTTTCATTTAACTTTGAGGACATTCGTCTTTTATAGGAAGAGTGAATATATGGGGTTTGTTAAATCACCTATTCTAAAACATTATGCTGTTAGAGATGTTATATATTTGGAGTTAACTGTTTGAACATACACCAAACTTCGGGTATGATCACGTTTTATTCAGTGTACTTCATATTGCAACTCATTACTCACCGAACTTTAGACCATTGCACCCCATTACTAACTAGGCAACTTTCGTTTCTAACTTATGCCTACGTGGATGACGGAATGTACACATGGATGTTAAATCTCTCCAAAACAAAAATAAAATGCCAGCTCATTAATGTGACTCTCAAACACGTCTTAGCCCATTGAAATGAAATTGTGAACTCTCTCCAAACCATCCCGTGCACTCTCTTGAATGAAATTGGAACTCCTAAATCCAAAATCACTGTGAACCTTGACACCCAAATAGAACCTCCATCACAGTCGAAGGATGCAACCACGAATCTATCACCACTGCCAATCTAGATGAATTCGGGAACTTCATTTTTTCCGACATCTGCCAAAAATTCTGGAGACTTTCATTACCTGCTTGAACTGAAATTTACTGTCACAATTGAAAAATCTATAGAAACTAAATCCGCCGACATCAACACCTATAAATACCAGGTGGCTATATGTATTGTTTATGTATGTGTGAGAATAGAGAGAAAGAGAAGTGCAAAAGGCATTATAGTGTAGTGTCTTGGTGAGGAGTGTTTCCATATAATTAAAATAAATAAGTGTGAGTGAAAGTGTCCAAATATCATTTGTGTAAATCTCTTTCTCAATAAAATAATCTTTGAGTTCCAAACTCAACAATTTGGTGTCAGACCAAGGTAGTCGGGAACAGATTTTTTGGGCTTCTTGAGTTCATGCACAAATTGAGATTGTGAAGCTTTCATAAAGCTTGCTTGATTATGAGGAGGTAAATCAAGTCACAATGAGTGACCTACAATTGTTAGGTGGAGTAAACAAGCTCAACAATCAAAACTACACTATATGGCAAACTTGCATGGAGTCATATCTCCAAGGACAATTCTTATAAGAAGTAGTTGGTGGAAGTGACATGATGCCACCAGTGGAGGCCAAAGCTCTGAAAAAGTAGTGAATTAAAGTGGGAAGGGATATGTTAATTATAAAGACAGCAATTGAGAAAGAGTTATTGGAGCACATAAGAGATAAGACTATACCAAAGGAAGCATGAGACACTTTGGCCATACTATTCTCAATGAAAAATGATTTGAGGTTGCAGTTGTTGGAAAACGAGATACTCTCGATCACTTAAGGAGAATTAACGACAAGTCAATAATTTAATAAAGTGAAATCTCTGTTGTGAAATTTATGAGTTAGACGCCACGAGTAAAATTTCGGAGTTTAGAATGAGAAAAATAATTATACATGGATTGGGACTCGAATTTAGAGGTTTTATTGCTGCCATACAAGGCTTGCCAAAGCAACCTTCATCGGTCAATCTTGAAAATTTGCTGGCCTATCAAGAAGCGTTAACAACAAAATTTTGCTAGCCTATCAAGAATATGTTAGTGGTCTCAATAAAAAAAAAGCACTATGTAGTTATAAAAGAAGAGGCCGACCCCGTCAACAAAATAATAAATAATTAAAAGAAAATAAACATGGAGAAGGTTATGTGACAAGGAAAGTCAAACAAATTCTTGACAAAAGAGGTCAACCATCCAGGGATTCCAATGAACTAATGACTTGTGTTTTATATGTGGCAAACGAGGCCATTATGCCAAAGACTGTCGATTTAAGAAAAAGGCAACAGAAGGTAATATGGAAACCTCTAATGAATAAGAAAAATACAATAGGAAGAGTGGGATGCTATAGCGCTTTCAGTAAAGGCTCTGACGAAGAATAAGCACTAGTTGAAATGCTCCCTAGACGAATAAACTACAAAAATGATTAGATTGAAGCAAAATCTCCTATCAACGGCATGGCTAACATCATCAGGTAACTATTTTCTATTTGGACCAAAAGATGTCAAGGTGTATCAAAATATCAAAATTTTGAGTACACCAATAATGGAGGAACAAAGATTAGAGTCTATCTACGTAATGTCGACAGAGTCTGCATACGTAGATAAGACTCGAAAGAATGAGACAGTAGATTTAGGCATGCAGGACTAGGACATGTGAGTTATCACAAGCTGAAGGTGATGTTGAAGAAGTCAATGCTCAAGGGTCTCCCTCAGCTCGAGATCAAAGATGACATGGTATGTGTTGGTTGTGTACATCAGCTACCATACCAGGAGTCAAATTATAAAGCAAAGCAACCATTGGAGATGATACACTCTGATGTGTTTGGACCTGTTAAGTAACCATCAAATTGAGGGATGCGTTATATGGTGACTTTCATTGATGACTTCTTAAGGTACGTTTGGGTTTTCTTTATGAAAGAAAACTCGGAGACATTTATAAAGTTCAAGGAGTTTAAATAAAAAGTAGGAAAAGTCAAAAATAAGATTCCATGCTTGCACACTGATAATAGGGGAAAGTATACATCAGGAAAATTCTCATAGTACTTAAGAGAGCACAAGATACACCATCAATTGACATATCCAAACATGCCATAACAAAATCATATAGTAGAAAGAAAGAATCGACACTTTGCAGAAACATGTCGAAGTATGCTACATGTAAAGAATGTGCTAAGAAGGTTTTGGCTTGAGTGTATGAGGATAGTAGCACATGTGACCAATAGGCTACCACAATCAATGCTGGAGTTTACGTCACCATTTGAGAAAATGTGGAAAATGAAGCCAACCGTAAGTCACTTTCGTGTCTTTAGCTGCGTTTGTTAAGTGTATGTGCCTAATCACTTGAGGAGCATGTTTGATAAAAAGGCAATTGGGTGTATATTTGTGGGATACGATGGTTAAAGAAAAGAATGAAGATGTTGAGAACCGACGATCGATCGTTGTTATAAGTCAAGGAATGTGGTGTGTGATGAAGCATCTTAATGGTGGACACCATAGAGGGTATAGCTACCAGATTCAAAGGGAATAGACGACGAAGTCTGGAGGAAACAAAAGCTATACAAGAATCAAGTGATGAGAATGACTTTACTGGTACAATACAAAGTCCTTGGCAAATGGGTGTGCATCAGACAACGCCAGAGGATATACAGTTGAGTCAACAAGAAGAGGTTGAGGTACAAATGAGACCACAATCACAGTTGAAAAAATCAACTAGACAAAGAAAACCAAACCCCAAGTATGCTAACGTAGCAGTAGAAGAAGATGATAGTACCAAAGAGCTAGAGACTTTTGAAGAAGCGATCCAACACAAAGAGTGTAGAAAGGAAATGGAAGAAGAGTTCATGTCTCCAAGGCAAAATGAAAGTTGGGATTTGATGCCAATACCTAATTGAGTAAAGCCTATATCCTGCAAATGGGTCTACAAAGTAAAGAGACGTCTCCACGGATCAACTGAAATATACAAGGCCTAGCTAGTAGCTCATGGATTCTCACAACAATATGGTCTGGACTATGATGAGACATTTAGTCCAGCGGCAAAGATCACTATGGTATGAGTGCTAATAGCATTAGCGGCAAGAAAGTCCTCGAAGTTATGGTAGATGGACGTTAAAATGCGTTCATCCATAGAGAACTTGTCGAGACATATACATAGACCAACCTAAGGGTTTCAAGAATAAAGAAAAATTAGGATATGTTTGCTAGTTAAAGAAGGGTCTCTATGGGTTAAAGCAAGCACTACGAGCATGGTACGGAAAGATAGCTGAATTCTTAGTTTAAAGTAAACACTCTGTAGCACCAGCAAACTCAAGCCTATTCATCAAAGCACAAAATGGAAAACTAACAATATTACTAGTATGTGTGGATGATCTCATCATCACTTGAGATGATGAAGATGAAGTCCAGTGAACCAGAAAGAATCTATCAGTCAGATTTCAAATAAAAGAGCTTGGAGAGGTAAATCATTTTCTAGTGTTATTCTTGTGATGAAAAGAACAAAAGAAAGGTTATTATTGTTTCAGCATAAATACGCCAAAGATCTCTTGCAGCAGTTTGGGATGACCGATTACAAAGCAATACAACACTAATCGAGATTAAATCTAAGCTATGTGCAAATGAAGGCAAGGATCTAGAGAGTGCAACCACGTATTGATAGCTGGTAGGAAGCTTAATCTACTTGACGCTGACACGACCTAACATCGCATACGCAGTAGGGATAGCAAACCTCTTATGGAAAAGCCTAATAAGCCACATCTTGAAGTAGTGCGACAGATCTTAAGGTACGTAAAAGGAACAATTGATTTTGGACTATTTCTATAAGAAAAATAAAGATTGCAGGGTAGGCCATTGTGATGCAGACTATGCTGGATGTCGAGATACAAGAAGATCGACAATTAGGTACATGTTCAATCATAGGTTAGCCGCAATATCATGGTGCAGTAAGAGACAACCATGTCTTTTTCAACCGCAGAGGCAGAATATCGAGCAACAGTGATAGCAACTCAAGAGAGTACATGCTAACATAATTAATGAAGGATATACATCAACCACTAAGTTGTGCAGTGGAGCTATATTGCAAGTAGAAAATTCAATGTACCACACAAGAACTAAGCACGTCGAACTGCACTATCACTTTGTTAGAGAAAAGGTGCTTAAAGGAGAGATCAACTTGAAGCATGTCATTACTAAAGAACAAGTCGCAGACGTTTTAACGGAAGGACTCCGCACTTCAAAATTCAATGAACTTCGGACACAGATGGGTATAATGAGAAAAGAAGAATTAAATTAAAAAAAAAGTCGGTGCTGAAGAGGAGAATTGAAAATGCAGCACCACCATTTACAGAAAATTCTAGATAGATTTTGAACAGCAGCCAAGCCTAGAAGATATAATAAAGCAAATAAAGTATTGATTTAATATATGAATGTTTGTATTGAAATTTTGAATCCTCCTATTGCCATTTAATTCAATTCTTAATTCGTAATTTAGTAGATTCATGCATTCAAGAATATCGAATACCTATGTTTAACACGACCCGATTATATTCCTAGTCCGAATTTATATGAAAAACATGCATTGGTTCACATGATTGCACATGCCATATATATTATTCTTAATACCTATTGTCCATGTGCTGATTTTGTCACGTTCTAAACTTATTATGAGTATTCCTACACTATAACAAGCGACTTACGATCTAATTGATGATCAATCAATCAAAAAGTTCAATGAAAATGCAAAACCAATGAAGAAAAATTAAGAAATACTAAATTAATTGTGTTGAATTAAAATGAACAAACAATAGGGTTCATCATTCATCCAATATAATAAAAAATTTAGCCTAACATTCTTATAAATAAATTACACGAGAATAATTGAAAAATATCACTTAGAAATATGAAAGGAAGAAGTAGGAGAAATTTACGTTCTTCAGACAAATCTTGAAACCGGGCTATAAATCTTTAAAATCCTTGTACTATTTGCCTTGAATTAATGTATAGACTTGTTCTTCGCCTCAAAAATATGTCGGATATGATGAAATTTAGGTCAAATGGTCGACCCCCACGTTCTAGTTGAATGTAGTATTTAAAGGATAAAAAAAAAATTGCATTGAATTGATACAAAAAAAAAAAAAGGAAAATCGGATTTTTTTCCCTTTTTGTACTGAGGCGCGCACCTTGGCATATCTAGGGCGCACGCCTAGCTAGTTTGAGATGCCTCAGGCACCCCATTTTGTGTTGGGGCGCACGCCTCTCCTGCAAGCAAGGTTGCACACCTCGCCTAATTTTCGACAGCGGAACAGGTTTTAGTATTTTGTCATAACGTTCTCACCTGATATTCGATTGAGGTGATTCAAAGTACATTGAAAGATAACTTGGATGGCTACAATTCTTGTTGAAGTATCATTTTCCAATTCGAAAGCTTGCTATGCCAAAATTGGGTCTCAACATGAGCCTAAAAATCTGAAGCACAACTTTTTCGGTCGGAAGTTAATGTGTGATAATACTTTGACCATACTTCATTCCTTTGACTTATTTCCTCATCCAATTGACTCCTAGCACTCTTAAATCTTCATCGTGAGATATATTCTTGTTTTAGGTTGTGTGCTCGTGTGGGTTATATAGTCTGGCCAGCAATGATTATTAAATTTGAGATTTGGTGTTGATTTAAAACTGTGGATATGATGCATGCTAGACTAATTGAGACTTAACCTTGCAAAACTTGATATTATAGTGCACTATAATTAAGTTGGACAGCGTGTTGCTATGAGTTGATTCATATAATTGATAGGTTGATATAGTTGGACGTAGATGCTTTACCCAAACCATACTGAATTACTTATCCTTTGACCAAATTTAGCACAGCTCGGGGGTGATTTTGCAGTTTTAGGAAGATACACATGTGGACAGGGATTCCATGTGTGAAACATTTTGTGTGGATTGTCTTAGATTAATAGGATAAGATTGGGCAAAAGTCTTAAGTTAAAGGTCAGTTTGATTAGGTAGGTGTTTAGTGAGAGACATTGCACTAATCATGGTAGAAAAATATATAAAAGACATCTCTTTGTAGTCTTCATGACTCGAGTTATTAAGTCTGTTAGGGTATTTACAACTTGGTGTCCTAAAATCATCTGATTTGGGAGTCATCGGTCAAAAGCTCGTTACATGGGTCATATAGAAAGCTTAAGGGGGAGAGAGTGAAAAAAAAAATGAAAAAAAGAAGGTGCATGAAATAGAGGACACACCAAATGACCTGGTTAAGCCCCAAACACTTACTTGAGATGACTTGACTTTTGAGGAGGGATTATTAGCCTCGTCTAGTCCTAGAGGACAAAACAATCAAAGAATTGAGATTCCTTATTTATTGATGCGTTAACTTACAATTAATAGAGTCCACCTGAACTAGAGAGGGTGATGATAGTAGTGAAAAATTCAACATTAAATTACACACTGGGAAAAAGTGAAAAAAGAATAAGTTTGAGAATGTGCGAATCATATGAAAGGTGAAAGGATATATTTGGCCACAAAGGGTCGAGAATTGAAACAACTTGTAAATTCATGATTGTTTATTTAATTATTCACACACAGACGTCAGTTTTGCATTGGAAGAGTGGATATTAGTTTGGAATTGTGACTTTGAAACAGTTTGTAGATTTAGTATTGTAATTTCAAACACTAAGATAAAAGGCTAGATTGTCTAACCAAATATTTTTGCAAGTTTGTTGTTATTTAGGTTATAATTTTGTTTGAGGATAAACAAAAGTTTAAGTTTGGAGGTATTTGATAAGTGTAATTTATACACTTATTTGGGGTATTAAACAGAGATAATTGATAGTTCTTCTGACAAAATATATCCTAAATTGTTGTATTTTATGTTATATAGGTAAAATTCAATGGTTGAACGAGGAATCGAAAGAAAGAAGTGAAAATTGGTGAAAATGTGCAAAATTCAAAGTTTGAGGACCAAATTGAAATATTCAATAGTTGATTCGGACCACAAGACGATACTTCAAAGATTTCTAGGAGACAAGTGGTTGGAATTAGAACTCAAAAAGGAATGGAATATGACATTATCAAAATTGATTTTCAATCGTACAACTTATATTCCAGATTTTTAGTTGAAAATTAAGACCTATTTTTGGCATAGTAAACATCCGAATTGGGAAAATTATATTTTGTATCAAAGTTGTATCCCTTTGAGTGATCTTTCCAACGCAATTTGAATTGTTTTAATCGGATATCAGGAGAAAAACTTATGATCAAAATACCGACTACTGTGTGGAGACAAAAAAATTTCGTGTTCGAAGACAACTTTCCGTAATCGATTGGAACTCTTTTGGAAGTCAATTTGGACGTGATTTTCAACCAATTTTCGACTCCTACAAATACATAACAGCAGAATACATATTGGGACCTTTCATGTACATATTATACTCCATTATTCATCAATTATTATCATCAAAGGGGGAGAATTCATNATCCGCGCGCGAAGATAATTTTCCTTATTCGATGGGAACTCTTTTGAAAGTCAGTTTGGACGTGATTTTCCACCAATTTTTGACTCCTAAAAATACCTAACAGCAGAATCCATATTGGGAGACCTTTCATATACATCTCATACTCCAATATTCATCAATTATTATCACCAAAGAAGAAAAATTCATTATTTTTGTGAGAGAATTGAAGGGGCTTGCAAGAATTCAATCAAATGAAGATTAAAATCTAATTTTTGGGTAAAGAAAAGAAGACGCAAGTGGATATTCATCAAGAAACCATTGAAGAGATTCAAGATTTCAAGATTCATCATCATCTTCTCAATTAATCAAAAATTCGGGTTATATCTTTTCACTTAAATGTAATTTCGATATGTTAGGCTAGTTTTATACATTGCTAGGATGAGATAAACCCTTGTTTTGAAATGTTTAATATTAATTAATTATATTGACAACTAGTATGTTTATTTTCTTGAATGTTTATTATTGTTTTCACCGACT
>CAIGRT010149693.1:0-17367 GCA_903798405.1 Fraxinus platypoda | reverse complement strand
ACCCCTTTCATGCTAGCTTTTGGCGAACAATTTCAATTTGGTGCTAGTGGCAAAGTTATTTAATGTTCTATTTTTTTAAATATTGTGTGGAGCTTAATTGGAGTTGATTTAAAGCAATTGAAAATTAATCGAATTATAAATGATCAATTTAAAGTATCAATGAAGTGTTCGGTAAAAAATCATAAGTTCCGGGGAGTTAAATTCGATATTTGGAAAGTTTGGGGATTAAGTTGCAAACTTTTGAAACTTACATCTGGCCAATTATTAATGGTTTTAGGATAAAAATGGCATAATTACAAATATGAGAAGATGAACGGCTAAAGTTGAATGAGAAAAGGAGTATAATTGAAAAAGAAAATTATTATCTTTTTTTCTCAAACTCTTGGTGGAAACCAATTTGAACAAGGATTTTGACCGAAATCTTGTTTTATAAATACATATTTTAGTCCAACGATTGTGCCTTGTAGGGTTACATTAGACACATGTATTCAAGCCGATGTTTGAGAGATTCTTTGTACAATTATTATACAAGCAAAAAAGGCATCTTGGGGATAAAAATTCACTCACAAGAAGAGATAGCCCCTGAGAAGGAAAAAAATTAAGAGATCAATAAAAAGGCTAAGGTTTCAAAGATTTTATAAGAAGAAAGGCGGATTCTTGGTACAAAATTTTTATCTTTTTTGCTTTTTTCTTAAAATTAATGTAATTTAATCTCTTGTTTTATTCTTCTCATATGATGTATAACTAAGTAATTAATTAGTATAATGATAGTAATTTACTTTTGAATCTTAATTTTAATTAAAAAGTTTTAAATCTTCAATTGATACTGTGAATTTTTTTTACTTCCATTATTAATGTTTTGGATTAATTGACCACTAATTCATTGATTTGTGGGGGATAATTACGTCGAGAGGCGGATTATTTGCTTAGACCACATAGTAAAAGCATGCAATTTAGAGAAAGAGGTAGAGGTACATGTTATGATTGTCGCAATTGCTATATGAATTTTTAAAGATTTAAAACAGGCATTTAATTAAGGTTTATCTTGATTCACATAGAGATGTGAAATTGACTTAGATAAATAAAATTAATTTGAAATCGAGAGATGTAAATTAAATACGTTAGAAGAATTCGACCGAATACACGTAATCAATCGTTACAAAAATTGATGATTGAGATTAAGGGAATAGCTAAGGTGAACTCGTGAATCCTAACACTCAAACCATCATTTTAGTATATTAGTCGTCAATCGAATTGATCAAACGATTAGATAGTAATCATCGTGGGAACGATAATTCGGACTCATAAGTTTACTTTATTATTTGTTACGGTCCGTACACTTACGAAATATAAAATCGACAACATTTATCATCGTCCGTCCAAAATGAGGAATTTATAAGTTGGCAATTAAAAGCCGTAGAGCCTCCAATTGGGAAGAATTTATAAAAAAAAAATAATAATAGATGTTCAATAGGACAGAGATTGTGCAAGGAATTATTTATTCCACGTGTGCGTTTCCTTAAATACCATCGAATTCCACCATCATCATTGCGTATTTGCATAAAAATTCTTTATCGCTAGGTCTGATAACTTCACATGGTTTAACAGCTAATGTTACCATATAGAATCGAACGAAGATTCCTGACAAAAAACATGTATTCTTAGAAAATACAAAAATATTACATTTCTCGCTCAAATACGATGCATTTGCGTATAATGTGCCACCGTTCTTAATTTCAGTGGTCATATTATGCTAATTTCACTCTCGAGTATAGGTTATTTTTCTTTACTTATAAGTAATTTTTTATAATAACAACATGATAAAAATTATTTTTAAAATAAGTATCTTATTTACAACTTTTAAGCAACAAAAAATTATTTATTTTAAAATTTGCTTATTACTTATAAGTAAATAGCCGTGATAAAGCTGGAAGCTTTTTTTACTATGCTACCAACCTGGCGCCATCTGATTCTACACCTTTTAAGGCCAAATGAGGACAAGTATCTATTTTTTTATGGAAAGCTACCCCTATAATGGATGGATTAAACCATGTGTAAAGAAAATTTTTTGACAGAAGTTTTACATCCACTCACATGTGTGTGGGGCCCACTGAAATAAAAAATGAAAAAAACACCCACCCCCTGCATTGTGTGTATCTGATTTTCTTCTGTGAAACCATGCTTCCGTACATGAAGCATGGTCCATAATGGATTGAAGAGGCATGAACCATGAATGATTAGACTAATTGCTAATTATATCAAGATAATGTGTAATTAAGCTCATTAATTACAACTAACAACTACAAATATTATAGGATGAATGATAGACAAAAAAGTTAAAATTATATGGAATAAGAAAATTACAAAATAGTGACTTTTGCCAATAATCCAATAATTGTTAAACCAAAGAAAACATTTTTTTATGTTTACTATGTTCTTCGATAAATTAGCAGTAATAGTTAAAATGACGATGCAATGTTCGTGCATGTACACTCCACATAGAATTTAACGCTCTAGTGTTACAATGGTGATACACAAGTACTTGGCACGCTTATATTTCTTATCAACCTTTAATTTATTTAATTGAAATTAAACCTCTGAACTTAATCTGATCAGTATCTAGATTAGAACTTTTTAAAGTAATCCATCAAAATCAAACATGATATTTATACGCTGTTATCATAATCGATAAATATAAAATTATGTTGGATTTTAGATAATATTATCAAAATGGATAAGGATGGCTTAAAAATAGTGTGCGTGGAAGAAAAAGCGTTTCCATCGTGTAACAAACATTAGTATTGAATTATTGTTATTCATTAGATTATGTAGGCATTTATCGTTCATATTGACACAATAAGGGGAATATTCGATGAGGTTGTTCGTTCATCCATGGCGCAGAAATAGGAAATGAAAATTTCCTCCAATTAAAAAATGTTAAACCCACATGTAAGGTGAGAATAATCAAATTTCAGGCTACAAATCGAAACCCTAAATTTGTATTTTTAATTAATTTAATCTACACTCTCCTGTTCAATTATTGTCCTTTAACTCACCAACTACAGTATACAAAAGAGTTTCAAATGACAGTTAGTTTTTGCTAGCCCAATTAAGATCGCACAAGAAAGTGCTTCAAATACCTGTTTTAATGGGTCCATCTGGGTCGTTTTCCCTTCACTCATCATGTCCCTCTACTCTCCTCTGTTTTCCAGTTAATCGAATTTCCAACACCCAGAAATTTCCATCAAATTTCAAGAAACCCATTAAAGGAATCGCCGTCGCCTGCATGGCCGCAGAGGCACCAGCTGCACCGCCGTCCGCGGTTTTTGGGTTTAATAATTTGATGGAAACATTCACAGTTGATGTCCACAGAGCAGAAGGTAGGCCTCTGAATGTGCCGCTGATTGCACCCTTCACAATTGCATCATCGAGGCTTGATAAAGTGGAAAATGTTGCCATTCGGATTGAATTGATCAAGGGGTGTGTGGGATGGGGGGAGGCTCCAATTCTTCCACATGTGACGGCAGAGGATCAGCAAACTGCATTGTCTAAAGCTGCAGATGCCTGTCAGTTTCTGAAGAAGAGTCCGGGAAAGACTTTGGGGTTGGTTTTGCGGGAGATTGAAGGGATTCTTCCTGGACATGCATTCGCTTCTGTAAGTTATAAAACCCATTAATTTCTAGAACTTGTTAATTTTTTTTCTTGTTGGTTTAATCTTTTAATTAATTTCTTTAATGTAATGAGTCATGGCGCAGTACTGAAATGCTAAGTTACTTTTCTTTTTTGCTCAGCTTTTGTAATATTTTTGTCGTCGTTGACCATCGTGATTAAAGTTTGCTTCTCTGAGTTGTATGCTGTATGTTATGTAAGTTTTATTGGGTGAACAAAGCAAAAACAAGAATATTTCTAGAACATCTTTCTGAGAGATGGTTCACTTATGGACCAAGGAATAAGTAATTCGATTCAATCACATCTAAATCAATGTTTGTAATCCACATTATGCATCAAGAAATTGCTTTTCTATTAGAAGACAACAAAGCTGCTGAGTTGGAGAATTGTATTAGTCAGCAGCACATTGAGCAAGAGACACATAAGCGGGAAGCCAAGGATTTTCTAGAAGAAACAAAGGAAGAATCTTGTAGCAAATTTTTGTTTTCTACAGCTGCATTTCTGGTATTCTGTTTTGCTACGTGCTGTGGCTGATTGCATTGTATAATATTCTGTTATAGGCGTGAGAAGTGTATATATATACTAGTATAATGTACAGATACAATTGAGAAGATTCAATACAAAATTTCTCTCCAATTACTCTCCTCAAAATTCTCAGCTGAAATTCTTTGTTTTACTGCAATGCTTGAAATTTTCCTAATTCGAATTAAAGGTTGTTATAAATCGGTCAATTTCCACCATCATGTCATAGTTAGTGTATTTTCTATAGAAGACTAATAAACTATACTAAGTTACATGGACTAGATTATTTGCATAAACATGTACACATGTCCAAATGTTGTAATCGTAAAAAATCTGCCATTGTTAGGCTTAACATGAAGGATCATATGCCATAACCTTATAAGTGTTCATTTTCTTTTGGACATCTTTAGATTATTGTCACTGAACTGCCAATGCATCTTGCTTGTGTTTGTTATGAAGTCTTAAAATCACATAATGTGAACAGTATCATAGGTGATCATACTGTCCACACATAAGTTTGCAGAAAACAGGCACTAACAACATCGAATGCCATGAAATTAGGTGGATTGTGCTAATTTCCCAAATGCTTTGGTAAGTTAGCATATGCCCAGCTTTTCTCGACGGAAGATACCCTGTCACCTCACTAAAATGAGGGAAAGATTGTATATCTAAGATTAAATTATTACAGCCTATAGTGTCATATCCAGATAAAATTGATGGTAAATAAGAGTTTCAGGAATATTTTAGCATCTTTGTTGAAGTTATCAAGTCCTTATATTAATGGTACTCTAGTGGGTCTTGCATAAATCATTAAGGGGCATGGAACATAAAGGTGCTTTGCTTGATGTCTACTGGTGATATGTACTGGGTGGAAGTTATTGCTGATTATTGAATCCAGACGTGGTTTTTTTAAAGAAAGGAGAGTCGAAATG
Organism: Fraxinus platypoda; assembly: GCA_903798405.1. Taxonomy (NCBI): domain Eukaryota; kingdom Viridiplantae; phylum Streptophyta; class Magnoliopsida; order Lamiales; family Oleaceae; genus Fraxinus; species Fraxinus platypoda. The sequence goes on along the minus strand of CAIGRT010149693.1, from coordinate 12,244 downwards.
GACACAGATTATGTTTATTGATTTAAGTTTATTCACTTTTCCAGAGAGTAGTGTTGAGGAATTTTCTTCAACTCATCAAATTTTATCTGTTAATGAAGGTCAGAGCAGGAGTTGAAATGGCATTGATTGATGCAGTTGCAAACAGCATTGGAATACCTTTGTGGAGATTGTTTGGTGGATTTTCAAATGAAATAACCACAGATATAACGGTTCAGTTCCCTTCTTATATGCTACTTCAGTTTTGAGTTTTTTTTTTTTTTTTTTTTTTTTTTGAGAATTGTAAAGAAAATGAAACCACTATCTTTTGGTCTTGGATCTTCCAAATCATTTCCACAGGAGAACACGACCTATATTTTGTGATCCTTCATGAAAAAGATTCGTTCTTTCATAAAAAAATGTTTAAAATTCGGAAGAAGGGTAGAGAAATAAACTTTAAAAGATTTGAAACTGCAGAACTTTGTCAGTTAATGCTAACTACTTATTATAACATGTTTAGATTCCAATAGTTTCCTCCACTGAAGCAGCTGAGCTGGCTTTAAAGTATGGTAAACAGGGATTCAATATTTTGAAGCTCAAGGTGGGCAAGAATCTGAATGCAGACATTGAAGTTCTTCAAGCCATACGTATGGTCCACCCTAACTGCTCATTTATCTTAGATGCTAATGAAGGTTACAACTCAGATGAAGCCATTCAAGTTCTGGAAAAATTACATGGTAAGATAATTCTCTCAATTTGAATTTTCACAGGCATTTAACTAGCTATTGGAACACCTAGAGAAACTAAATAAAATACTCTTTCTCTCTCTCTCATCAATATTTGTGTGTACGTGACTGCAGTTGTTTATTGTAGTCTTAGGATCCACAAGCATGGAATAATATTGATATGTATCTTTCTTGCAGAAATGAAGGTGACACCAATTCTTTTCGAACAACCAGTTCATAGAGATGATTGGGAAGGTCTTGGTCGTGTTAGTCATGTCGCAAAAGACAAATACAGAGTATCTGTTGCTGCTGATGAAAGCTGTCGTAGTTTAGCTGATGTGAAGAAAATAGTGGAAGAAAAACTTGCAGATGTAATCAACATTAAGCTTGCCAAGGTTGGAGTGCTTGGAGCCCTTGAAATCATTGATTTAGCAAGGGCGGCAGGATTGGATCTCATGATTGGTGGTATGGTTGAAACTAGACTTGCCATGGGCTTCGCTGGTCATTTGGCTGCTGGCCTCGGGTGTTTCAAGTAAGCATCAATTCATTCATTTTAGAAAAATTAGGAGCATCATGTTGCAGTCTAAAACCATGTTTAGCTAAGCCTAAGAAAGTAAAAGTACAAAACGGACTTACAAAGAAAAAATCAAGTTTTTGAATGTAAAATTACTCTTTACTTTTTTTTTGGCAAATATATTTAGAAAAAAAGCAAAAAAGGAAAAATAAAATAAAATAAAAGGTTACCTAAAAAGTAATTTTTACTTTAGACATAATGAGATGCTAAGCAGACTACATCTGAGTTTCATGAGATTTTCACCTAAAAACAGTTGGTTCAGCATTTCAATTTCCTTTTTTTTTATATCGTGTACTTCCACTTGAGGGATGATCATCATGAGGTTCTTGCTTACTAGAGCTGGCAGCTCTTATTGATCTGCTTATACTTTTTAATTTTTACATTCAATGTACAAGATATATTAACTCGGACAGATAATTTTCTTGCAGATTCATCGATCTAGATACACCCATCTTATTGGCAGAGGATCCAGTTCTTGAGGGTTATAAAGGTAGTTTCAGCTTTCCTGTTGATTTCAACCTTTTTACCAGCAGGCCTCTATACAGTGCTTTTAGTCATATTAATATTAATGCATTTGAGCAGATGATTGACCCATAATATTTTCTATGTTAGTTTCTGGTCCAGTTTACAAGTTTTCAAATGCTAGAGGACATGGTGGCTTTCTACATTGGGAAAACATTGCGTGGTAAGTTCTAATTGTAATGAATCGTAGTAACTATCCAGCATACTCTTGGGAGTTGGGGCACCATCATGGACTTGCCTTTTTCAGGACTTGAGTATGATAGATACGTAGACACAAATTCGGCCTAAATGATTGAACATTACGTTGATTATAATGTATTGCATGAACAACATGAAGACACTTCTACTTAAATTTTAGTAGTTTTAGTTGGCTTAGTTTCCTTAACACTTAAGTGACTAGTCGTGAAGTGTTGTTGTGTATGTCTGAATTTCTTTAAGGATAAGTTCGGGACAGTTTTGGGGTTTGGGGCTTCAAAGATTGATCACTACTTTGTGAACTTGTATAGTGGATTTTCTTCGCACATGTGAGACAAGTTAGTAACCAAACCAAGCTTGGTCTTGTGTCTCCTTACTTTCCGGTTTTTGTACTTCATGGCTTGTGCTTGAATTCTCGTTATTTAAGTGAAATTGGCTATTATAGAATAAAGGGCGGTTAAAAGTAATTTGTGAGGGTCAGTTTTGTATTTCTAGTTAGCCTCTAGGGAAATGACTCTCTCTCTCTCTCTAGTTTTCTTACATCATACAGTCTCATTGCTCTGACTTCATCTATTTATTTTGATATCTAGTTACTTCAACAAGTTCAAATATTTGAGACGTCATATGTATAATGTATTGCAGTTCAATTGATGCATGACATTGAGTGTGGAACTAATTTGTCACTTATTATTATTTTAGTATTCTTGAATGGATTAATCTTTAAGTTGAATTTTTTTCGAATGCAGTAAAAGAAACTGGGTTGCTGCAACACTCCTGGAACTTCTCTGTTGAGAGTCATGAGTGGATGCAACCAAACTAAATAAATAACTTTATTTTTTTACAAAAAGCGAGAGTGCAGTTGTTTAGATAGGAAAGACAGAATCATTGAAAAGAAGCCGTACGAAAACCATTTTATAATGTGTATGGTTGTTTTTGAGTTTGTATACACAATTATGTGGCATTTTCTTAGGATGCTAAAAAACAATTCAATCTGTTTGAAAAAAGAAAGTTGCGAAGATGCCAAGGTTGGTAGACAGTTCCATCTTACCATGGTTTGTTTATTTTGTTCATCCTCTTGACCAGCTTTTCTCCATTACTTTGACTATGTCAAATCTTATCGTGCCATTCTTCATTAAGGTTGTCCATGCAAAAAAAAGGATGCTTGTTTTAGCCTAATGATCACGTTTCTTTAGATGTTTGTTAAATCTAGCAATGGCCTAAGTTAATTAGCCTCACTCATTTTATTCCCTTTGTGCTGATGATATCTGCATCTGCAGATAAACAAACTGGAGTTGATCACACTGTTTTGGCAATTGCAATTGGCATTGCTCATCTGAACCACAACCGTGGGAAATAAACGGGATAATATTTTTCTTGGAAGGTACTGAAAGTTTCGACTTATTTTTAATTGTAGGGACAAGAAATAATCAATTTGTATTGAAAAAATTGTATCCAACTTGGATGTTCGGATTCTGTACGTGCATATGTTTCGTTCTTTTTAACTGTCTAACTAGCCAATGCATTTTGCTTAGTAACTGCAACAGTTTATTTGTATTGACATATCTGCTGTGCAACTGATGCATAGTTGTGAAAACTCATTTTTGTCCGTTTGGAAAGAACTTCTATTCTTAACATAGTTGTGAAAACTAGACCTGACTTCAACTGTTGAATTGGTTTGTCAATCGGTGTGGTTGGGACTAGTTTACAATAGAATCGGTCAAAACCCATTAATAAGGGGTTAAACCGTAAGTGAATCGGACTCAACCCAACAGATTTTAGGTAAAACTAGCCTTCAGTGAAAATATAAAACTTCATACCCCTATATAAGCTTTAAACGCGGACCTTGTGCTCAATCGGCGAAATTATGCAAGTCACTGTCCAAATGTTTGTATTTTCGTTTTGGAGACCGTTCAACATACCAATAGATTTGACAAATCATCATAACCTTTAATTTAAAATGATTTGACGATATAGATCTATCTTAAAAAATTTTAAAAATAAAAAATTATCTTCACTCAACCCCTTACTCACCCTATCCTACAAATACCTCATCATAGCCACCTCTACGATCAGCCACCACCACCACCTTAACCGGGGGGAGATATCCCTCGCTGATAACGGAGGCAGTGCCGATGTGGTGGTGGGTAGCAGTAAATTGGTGACTTAACGGTTGAACCGGTGACCTTGCTAGTGCTTTGGTTGAGTCAATGGTCAGATTGGGAAGTTTTTACTTTAAATCTCACCAAAACTTATTTATTTGAATATGGGTGTATTGAATATAATATAAATAACTGTCTAGTCTTTTATCTTGCAGAAATAATGGACATTTCTCCTACACGGAAGATATGTAACACAAGTGCAAGTTCAGTACATTATATTGGACATGACTAGACAATATAATGTCGATAATGTCCAATCCTCGCCAACTTGTGGAACCTGTATAATTTCATTGCCATTCACAGATGTAGCAGAAATAATGAACATGTAAATATTTGCCTCCATATTGAGTTAAAACTGTACTGTTTCTCCTGAAAGCTACAAACTGAAAACGAACAATTCAGAGAAAATTTTTCTTATTCGAGAAATTGATGATCCATATAATTCCAACCAGCGTGCACAATCAGCCACGTCTTAATTATGAAACAACCAAGGGAGACTCCAAAATAGAGCCTTCGAAATTCATATACATACAAGGAACATGAAATTGTAACAAGTTACTTACAAAAAAATTGGTAATTTCTCACAAATGAAGAAGATCTGATATCTGGTTCCATCCCACAACCCATGGCCTCTTATCAGATGGGAGCACAAAGTTAAGTTCGAACATTTCTTTCGACAGGTTTCCACTTTGACTTAATCCCACAAGCTTTGCGACTATTTCAGCACTCTCTTGTATATGCTTTTCATCATGGGGATTGGTCCAGAGCTTATTTAAAAACTGCATCTTCCTTTGTTTTCCTTCCAGTGGAACTTCCCATTTTAGGTATAGTTCATCTCTTTCCTCCGCTGTCAAACGCGTAGTCAACCTCTTTGCAAGAAACTCTCTTTCCCTCTTCAATGCTCTAAGACTATTTAACATATCAAACGACTCGTCAGAATAAATTATTCAATATTTAGGCTCAATAATGGAAAACATTTTTTGTTTAGGGGAGGAAAGGACCTTGAAGATAATGAGATTGTGGGCTCATTTCCAACATGAGCTGGACTTGTGTTTCCGACCTCCTCTAGGTGCTGCTGCAGCCATGCTAAGCGCCTAAGCTCGACTTCCATGTATATCTGGTCGGAAGGGTCGCCGTTAAATAGCAGATAAAACTGTGTTCTGTGAATGATGGAAACATAGCAAACATCCCATAACTCAATGATTTGCTGCCTTTGCTCCCTGAAAGTTACATGCCATGAAACTGGGGACTCTTGTATCTCAGGCATGTTCTCATCATTCTCCATAGTGTATCCAGCCACTTCATTTGCTTCAAGCTCAAGCACCTGGGAAGAACAAGTAAAAGATTCTATATATGGTAAACTCTATAGAACACAAAATGATTTTCAGTGAACAATTTAAGTTCCTGTTTGTCAACCATTATTGAGAAGAAAATGGTGTAATGAATAGTATTTTTTGGAANGTGTATCCAGCCACTTCATTTGCTTCAAGCTCAAGCACCTGGGAAGAACAAGTAAAAGATTCTATATATGGTAAACTCTATAGAACACAAAATGATTTTCAGTGAACAATTTAAATCACCTCTGAAATAGTTAGAAGAGATCTCCAAGATTACCTGGCATACAAGAAGCTGTTTCTGGTATTGCAATTTGGCAACACGTTCTTTAAGTTCGGTGACGTATGCTTTTATGCTTCTAACATTCTCTTCTGCTGCATTTTGAAACATCTTCTGCATTTTCCTCATGTTGACTGAGCTTGAACGCCGATATGGGGTATTTTCCTTTGATGAGACATCTCCACCTTCACTCTTTGTAGGAGTCTCTTTCTCAGAGACTGGCTGAGTTTCACCAGACACAGCATCATCAAATTCTGGATCTCTATTTTCAACCTCAGAATCCATTACTTGCCGAGAAACTGATAGAGGTGAACATGGAGATCTCAAAAAAATTTGCCTGTTGGGGCTATTACTTGAAGTTAATGGAAGCAACTTCTTCTTTTTTGATGGATTCTTGGCCTTTGTAGTTGCACCAGCATTAGATTGCTGATCGTTATTTATTGGAAGAGACATTACTAATTTATCTATTGACCTCTGTACATTTTCTAGCTTCTCTTCAAGATCAGCAATGGTACTTCCCTGAGAGTGAAGCCTGGTTATCTCTTCCTTCAGGTTTGCACTAACACTGTTGTTAACAGAGACAACATTTTCAGCTTCAACTTCTTTGGGAACGGGCTGAACAGCCCGCATTTCCCCTATCTCTGCTTGCAGCTTAGCAATAGTCAACTCTGCATCTTGGTTACCTTGTCTATGATTGGCTACCTCCTTCTGTAGTACCTCGAGTGCTCGATGGGCTTCTTCACCTAGTTGTTCCTGAAGATGTTCGAGTTTCCGAATTTCATGCATTAGTGTGAAAGGGGCGGTTGATGATTGCCTCAGTGTCTGCCTTCCCACTGTATTTCTTGTTCTGCCACAGAAACCTAGCTCTCTTCCTTCAAGTTTTGGTATTGAAGTCGTAGAAAAAGAAAGCTTCGTTGCTATCGGACGAAGTGACTCTGACTTTAACACCTCAATAAGGCAAGAGTAAACATATTAGTTTCTAGTACTACGACAAATAAGATGTTTATTTCTAAAATCAGATTGATTTTTGTTGTTTAAACTTCATTTGGGGGGGGGGAGGGGGGGAAGAGAGAGAGAGACCTGATCCTCTTTAAGTTTTTGTTTTAACTCATCCACCTGAGATTGTGCGAGATCCCTTTGACGCCTCAGTTCCTCAATTTCCATCTCCATCTAATCAAACCAATTGAAAGTTGGATAAGTAACTTCAAGAAAATCAATTCATTTTAAACAAACAAAAATTACGACACAATTCCATTGCTGGCTAACCTGCCGAATTTTGTAATCTTTCTCATTAGATGGATCTGGTGTGCGTAGTTCTGCTGCGAGCCTTGCTACTTCTTTCTGCAAATGCTTGACAAGCTGTTTGTCTGAAATTACCTGATATAAACAATCAATCAAGACAATACATTCATCAGTAACTGTAGATAAAAGAGGGAGCATAATTCATCTTATATATAACCTCAGTACACGAACACATAATACTTAAAATTACCATGTTAACTTGAGCATTATTGGTTACTTCCTTTGCTCGGCTAGCGAAGTACAGTGTGTTACGAGATTGTTCAACATGACTTGACGCTGGACTCAATGTACATATGATGGCAGTCCGTGCATTTCCTCCCAGTGAATGCTGCAATATGCGTGTGAGCTTCGAGTCTCGGTATGGTATATGGCCACTTCGTTTTCCCACACTGACAGCAAACAATCATGAAAATAAGCAATTAATTAATGCGACTATGGATCATGAAAAACTGTACATGATATTTCATATAAAATCATTCAGAAAGTAGATTGATGGAAAATCTCCCATTAAGGTTAAACATGATTAATCTCCGATCACTCATCACAGTTCATAATTGACTTCTATTTAGAAATCTTATAAAAATATGCACTTCAGTCTGTTCAACGTACACAACTCAGTAACATCCACACTCTTCAACTTTACCAACAAAATAGTTTAAGGTAAGCTATCCAGTCACTCTGTGAGAAATAAGGATGAAAAAACTTGTGATACACTTTCCTTGGTCAGGTAGCTATTTTATGAAGGCAAATTTAACCAACCAAAAAATATTTATTTCAAAACAAACTTATTTACTTATAAATTAACTTTTTAAGCTTAGCCAAACATACATTCATGTCTAAGTGAATGCAAATACTGACCTGAGCTTCCTAATTACTGTTGTAAGAGTCATTAAACTAAGATTGATATGGCAGCCTTCCCTAAGCCGGGCACCATCTGCATTTGTCTGTGATGCCCTTTCACTCCCAGCTAAATCTACAAAGTTCTGCGAAACATAAACACGGACAAGTTTAATCATAAGGAAATTGCTCATCCTTGTTATACTTGAAAATAAAGAAAAACTGGAGTTTTTGTTTTTACCAAGCTTGCAACATAAGATCTCACAGTGTCCGAGCTTTCACGAAGAGTACTTTCTATTGTCTGCATTGACAACAAAAAATTCTAACCGGTGAATACAAATAATGTCTTCCGAGTATGTCTTCATGTTAATCCATCAAAATAAGTTTCAAGAATACAAACCAGTCTTATTATCTGGTGTGATCGAGAGCTAGTGTCATTAAGGGCGGTCTCACCTACTTGTCTCTGACCTACCAAATATAGAATACCAAATAACTTAGCTACCATCAAATCCTATACCAATTCATGCTTAAGTCTTTACTTACTGTCGCAAATATTTATTAAGTGTCTTAAATGTTGATCATCGTTTGCTGCCTCTTCCACCAATTTTTCAACCATGGTTCCTTTCTACAATCAAGGAGTTAAAATTGAAGTGAGTAAGTACAGAAGGGAAATGCTATCAAATCCAACATATACGGCTACTTTTAGCGGAAATTTTGACACCTCTGGATCATCTAACAACTTGAGATTACGGCCACACTCTGAATTCAATAAGTCCCTGACATTCTCATTGTAGATTTCTAGGCCAGAGATTTTTATTCTGAAGTCTCGTTCAGGATTCTGTAATATAGTCAAAATTACATGAGAAGATCAACAATAGATTATTATTCCACAAAAAATTAAGAAGTTAGAATAACAATTATGCATTTCAACAATATTAACATTGTTTTGATTTTTACGCTCTAGTCAAATTAAGAAATGAAAATAGAAAGACATAAATATAAGGATAATGTGTGGAATATGACCACCCGTTAGATGAAAACTAAAAAAGACACTTAAGTACATGGTTAAAATTGTCTTCTATCTACGGATATAGTTTGCTAGTATCTTGTTATTATCTCTAGAAAAACTACAAATTATCTTGTTGCTTTGAAAGCTATTTGCGGGTGTGAAATTATTCATCTCTATATTCACCTAATGACTCAAATCCTTAATTTTTTTTCTCCAATTGTCTTCCAGCTCTAAATTTAAGGAAGTGGAATTTAAATTGACCTTCATGTGAAAAGGGTAAATCAGATTCTGAAAGCTTACATTCATTATGTGTGAGTATATATCATTAACAGCTTTCTCTGTAATTCCTCTCATCGTGTAAGTTTTTCCACTACTAGTTTGGCCGTATGCAAATATGGTTGCTGCAGACAAAAACAAAAAATAAAAATAAAAATAAATAAGTATAAGCTGTTTGAGAACTAATAAAAAAACATGGAAACCGTTTTCAATCATTTTCAGGAATTTAGGATAACAATTACCATTGATTCCCATGAGAGCAGATAAAGCTACATTCTTTACTCCATCCTCATATACTGTTTCGGTCATAGAGTCAGGACCAAAGACTTTATCTGAAAAGAACGTGTACTTTTTCAAATAATTTTCTAGGGCATCTAAACGATATGACATAAAGATTGTTGATAATCATCATTTACTTACCAAATGTGAATGAGCTCGGTTGAGCTGCCCGCTCGCGTTGGGAGGGTTTATATACAATTGTGTGATCATCGATGCATTCCCACGCGACATAGTCTTTGGCAGATTGTTCCTTTTTGTTCAATGGCCTTAATCTTACAGTCACCATGATTTTCTCTTCCCTCGGTCTGTTCCCACCTGGAGTGGCTACCTGCATCTTGTCTATTTTTGTAGCAGGCGTGCCGGGTGTTTTAACTGTCATCTTGTCAGGATAAAACTAAGGCTTCCTTGTGTAATGACTGATATCAGATAATAGTTTAGTTACTAAGATTGAGACTACCCTTGATCCACGGATAAATCTGTGTAAATAAATCAGAAGCCAAATACCATAATCACAAGATAAAACTGGATCAGATTCACAACAATTACATCACAGCACAAACTTAACAGAAAAGTAAATTAAACAGAAATACTTTCTGGGCGGTAAGTAATATTCAAAGAGGCACAATCCAAAGACTGTAATTTTCAACTCAATCTTTCAATTTCTTCCATTATTCCAGATTCTCTACATATGATTCCGATATGGGATCATTTTCCCCAATATTAACAGTGGATTATTAACCTAACTGATCTGCTTCACTAAAAATCTCATATTTCATCACAAACGAAAACCCTAAAACCGAATTATCCCAGCAAAATTTACAAATCAGAATACCCATTTCCAGAAAAATAACATTAAGTATGCATCGAATTTTACTCGCATATTATACATCTTTACAATCGTCATATTTCTTCACAAACGAAAACCCTAAGACCGAATTATCCCAGCAAAATTTTCACATCAGAATGCCAATTTCCAGAAAAAGAACATTAAGAGTACTTTATTAACAAACTATGTATCGAATTTTACTCGCATATTATACATCTTTACAAATTAATGGAAAATCAACGGCCAGACCATGGTACAACCCCTTTAAGCGCAATTTAACAAACATAGATGACGTACATCATGCATCAGCTCTAGCGCCTTACTCTTATCATAAAAAGGAAACTTTGAACAAAATAGTAGTTGATTTAGACAAGCAACTATACAAAACATGAAAACTTGACAAAAATAAGTTTCAGATAATCAAGCAATGTACCTGGAAATTGCGAGCCGAGCGGGGTTTCAATCAGATCTAAACAAATCGAAATCTGGGAGAGAATGAGAGATTGCGGAGAGAGAAAATGAAGGATAATGGAAATAGAAAGTGGAGAGTATACTCTGACTGGACTGTGTCTAATTGACGTTTCGGATTTTAAATTTTGAGTCTGCAACGGCTAGTTTGGTCGTCTCCTGGCCTCTTTATATCTCGTTTTACTTATCGTTAATATATCGCCCGGTTTAGCGGTGCCGGTTCGAGCTTTGTAGTGCAGTGAGTGCGCCCTTTGTACTTGAGACAGTTGTCAATTGTTTGTTATCTATTTTTATTTTTATTTTTATTTTTTTTGATTGTGCCCATAACATAACTCAAAATCAAAAGGGGAAATGTGAATATTTGCTATGAATTGTCAAACTACGAGAAGACAAACAAGTTGATTGGGGGCTTCATGTGTCCATTATGGATACCCTTATGTTATGGGCCACCCATAGCATAATCCAAAAGGGAAAATGTGAATATTTGCTATGAATTGTCAAACTACATAAGACAAGCAAGTTGATTGGGGGCACATTGCAGGATGTACTTTGCAATTTCAATTTTCCCCTAATGTTGGTTAAGGCTTAAATTTCTATAAATTAGCAATAAGTGTGTGCATTAAAATTAGTAAATTAGGAGTTAAAAGTTTAACTAGTTGGTAACTGTGACATAATAAATTAATTCAAAATTTGCATTCTTCTAACGTTAGAGACCCCGTTACAATTTTTTCAAAAAATAATGTGTATTATGAAAAATTAGTATTGATCAATATTATTTCAAATGAGTGGCGGTTAGTGGTGGCAATGGGCCGAGCAAACTCGGCCCGTATACGCACGAGCTCGGCTCGTGCTCATTTGCAACGAGAAGCTCAGCTCGTTACTCGTGGGCCGAGCCGAGCTTCGGCTCGCGAGCTCGGGTTTTTAATTTATTTTTTTTATAACTATACATGTTCTAAACCCTTAAAAAAAAAATTAAAAAAAAAACCCACGAGCCGAGCAGGCTCGACTCTAGTTCGGGCTCATCTTTTGACGAGCCCGAGCAGCTCCCGAGCCGCTTTTTTACGAGCCGAGCCGACGAAACCACTCGGCTCGATTGCCACCTCTAGTGGCGGTCCATTATTTTGAATTGTTAAAAGATTTTATTATTCTATTTTCAAATGACAATGTGTTTTTGTATTGTATTTTTTTTTGTGATGATATGGATATTGATTTTTTCTTATTCGAAATCCCCTATTTTGTATTATGAATGGAACAAATAATTTCAAACATATATTTATAGAAAAGAAAAGTGAAAAGATGCTTTGTAAATGAATCATTTATAAATTGAATCGCGTCGTTTCCATTCGATTTCAATTTCTCTTTCAATATCGTCGCTCTCTCCCTCCCCCGTGGTCAATTGTAGTCTTGCACTTGTAAGTATAAAAATGCTAGGTCATAAGTTAGAGTAGATGTCCACACAGGTAGCGGTGGCAAAAAGGCTCG
>CAIGRT010149684.1:0-15532 GCA_903798405.1 Fraxinus platypoda | reverse complement strand
TTTTTTGTTTTGTTTTCAAATTGTCCAATAAATGCTACTCAAACAAGGTTTGGACCGCAACACTAGTGTGGCTATGTTTAGTTTTTTTGTTTTGTTTTCAAATTGTCCAATGATATTGCACCACGTGTCCCCTATTTTTAATCCCTATCATTGAACCTGTTTATGTGGCATGATTATTTTATCAACTTATCTCATTCTCCCTTCTTCATTCTGGTATCAATTACTGTTTTTGAATATTAAAATTCAAAAGAGAATGAAGAAGAGAACAAAATTAAAAGAAGCAAGAATACCAAAATATGATAAAAAGGCTCGAACGCATAATCATTGTCCTCGAACGATATTTAACCCCTCTACGATTAATTTTGATACTTAAAAAGAAACTATAAATGATTTGTAAGATTGAATTGAACCTTGAAGAAGAAAATACTTAACACTAGTTTTTTACTTTCAAAACGAAATGAACACAAAGGGGTTTTAAACATGTTAAAGAGAGTTTAAAAAATCTCTTTTCTATATGGAATGAATTGGTTGATTGTTTTCATCGTTTGTTTATGAATGAAAAATTACCTCATATAATAGTTTTCCATCAATACACTACGAAAAAACCCCAAAGGATTCACGAAGATTCTTCACGAAAAGCAGCCAAGAACAATTCAGAAATTCAATAACGGTCAGAAAAAATGAACTGGACGATCGCCCAATGCAACGTTTTGGCCTCAAGTGCCAAAAAATGAGGCCGGGCGTTGAGCCGGCCAATTTTTTTTATTTTCTCGTTTTTCCTTCCTATTATTTTTGCACTTACTTGATACTCACATGGATGTTTGATCACTCCTAATCACTTATAATTATATATTTAAACAAAATTATAATAATTACTTGTAGAAATTATTCAAATTAGGTGTTTAGTAGACGCAGCATCTCATATGGAACAAGAAGATAGCATGCATATCAGGGAATTGCATATACATAAAAGTAAATCCCAAATCAAAATCCACAACAGGAGATATAGAAATTATACGATATAGCCACAGGCTGCATCTCAAGTTTTGCTTAATCGAAACTACCATCGACTACACGGCATGTCCTTGCTTAAAAAGTGCTTATCATGCAGCTTCAGCAAAACCCAGTTGAAGATTTCCAGAGTCGAATACAGTGTGATAAACGCCCATGAACACATCTCCAAGAATCCTGCACCCACGTACAAAAATATTTAGAATAAGCTCAGGACAATTTCACCATTGGTTCAAGGACTAGAGGACGAATGTTTACAGCAGAAAATAAATATGACATACCACAGAGGTCCGCGAGGTGCTGGTACATCCAGAGCCATAAATCCACTGATGCAAATAGAGGAGACACCTTCACCGGTTTTGAGAATATACTGCCAGCAAAATGTAACAGTATAGGTACGAAGATTTTTTCTCAACAGTTGAAAGCCACTTGATACACACAAATCTAATGAAGCATTCTATTGGAATGAATTATGAACGAGTTTCCAGCAGTGGACATCACAACTCAAATAGAAATTTGCATTTGATCAAGTAAATAACAGTAGGCTCAGTAAATTTATAATTTTTTCTCCATTCATAAGCTGAGAATGAAAAATAAGCAACTTTACTAAATAAACTAACCTGGTCTGGAGTGAGAGAGTAAGCTTTGCCTCCAATGGTAAATGTGACATTTGGCATGTCTGATAGGGAATTGCAGTCAATTACAGACTCGCCCGCTGGAGTAGGTAGGCTTTCGCAAAGCTATCAAAGCATAAAAATCAATATTTGAATACAAACATTATGAGCCAATTCTTTGGCTGTAGCAGGAGATAATTAACCTAAGATCACCTGATTCACATATTCTAGCACTTTTTCTTTTACACCGTCTTGTTGCAACTGGTTTTGAATCCAAACAACAGCCATTTCACAGGCTGTACACAGTGCACTATCACGAGCCGATGTTCCGTCCTTGTACTCCTTATCGACAACCATTTCGATATTCGAGCTGCAACAAATTAAGTTGAAGCAGATACAACATTTAGATCAACATGGTTTCGTGGTTTTTATAATAATACTACCAAACAAGAAATTTAGGTGATTAGATGGAAAAAAAAAAAAACAAATCACATTTAAGGATTGCACACCTCACTGACTGAGCTCCATTGGAATAACATAAACCGACCTGTGAACAAACTTTGTCTGGTTGTACCTGCAGAAAAATAACGAGTCATGTTAATTTTCCTTTATTGAAGTAGGCCGGAGTAAGAGGGTGGTGGGAGGTTAAAGTATAACATACCCCTGATACCAAAAGGTCCCATATCATGTCTCCATATTGTGAGGCAATTTCTTTGCATTCCATGCTTACTACTCCTTCTGCTCCAATGGCATGGTTGATTTGAGTAACCACCGTCTGAAATTCACATGTAATTTTGTTATTGCCTTGAAGCGGCAAAATAAGTTTAACAAAGCCATGTACCTAAAGAACATAGCAAGACACGTGAATGAAAGTTATATTTAGGGGAAAAACGTACAGTTGGACCAGCAAGCAAGGACGTTCCAGAATCGACAATAGCAGCACAACCACCTTCACAAAAACCTGAAGGTAGAAGGAAAATACAAGTCTAATTTCTTAGGGATTGGTTTAGTTTTTCACACTCAATTCTTCCAGTATAGAGCATTATGTCATCAATTCTTGCTCTACTTATAGAGTCAAAATGAAATAACATGATTGAAACACAATAATTATTTATTTTTAAGGTTCAAGTTTTTTGGTAACAAGATAATCTTCTTGGACTAAAATAGCTGCAGAAATTACCTGTTGATAGATTTCCGATAAGAAAATCTCCCATTTCAAACTGGTAAAAGAAGGATATACACATATATGAGAACAAGAGAAGATGTGTAGGAGGAAAATAAGACCATTGATAATTTGATATTATTTCATCTAGAAGAACCAATATATAAGTAATTAACTATCTTCAACTACCTGCCAGTAACCTTTTTGTGTCACAGGAACGTAACTATGATTTCCCTTGTAATGTTTGGGGTCAACACCACCAAAGACAATCTCACCACCCTCCTCTGCTTCTGTATCACGATTAAGCCAGAAAGAGAATACTGGCTCATCGACAAGACCTTGATCGACCATGTTGTACCTGTAATTTGGAATTAAAATCAATTCACAGGACAATAAGGGGGAGTTCATGGGAAAAAAATGAAACACGGAATATGACTCAATCACTCAAATCAAATGAATACCAGACTGGCACTTGATCACCAACAGAAATTTCCTGGAAACCAAGCCCAAGTATTCCATCAAATTTGGCTATCAAAAAGGTAAGGCTTGGCTCTTTTGTAGCCTCAATAAAAACCTGAAAAAGAAAATTGTAATATATGAGTACAATCATTTTAAAGTACAGTACAAATGAATCGGCACAAGAGAAAGAGAACTAACTTGATCTTTGACCACAACATCACCAACTCCAACATTATCTTGGCTAAAATGTCCAGAAATCGATCCAGAGCCATAATGAATTGAACAAGACTTCCCTGAATCAAGGAAGAATTTGATTTTGTTGTATAAAATTTAAGATTTGCATCTCAACATTGTTAAAGAATTCTTAATCCCCCGCAATCATGGAAGTAGCATATAATAAGCAAATATGTCAACATACCATTCTTTGTATATGTACTGGACTTGCTAGCCTTGAACTTGGAATGGAAATAGCAGGCAAGCTGCATGTATATTAATTTACTAAGAAACTGTACAGAATAATGAGAGCCAAAAACTAGGGAAGAAATTAATTTCAGAATAAACTTACAGAAAAATAACATTTTGACGACGGAACCCATAAATTGGAACTGCCAGTATCAAATATCACAATGAATTTCTGCGGGGGTGATCCGATACTAATCTCTCCATAATATTGAGCATCCAAGTAATTCTTCAGATCTACTATGTCTCCATTTGAATCACCTAGCTTGAGCTGTGCATTCTTCAAACCCTTTCCATACTTCCCTTCCAATCTAGCTTGTCTGGCAGCTTTAATACTGGGAAGATTCAAGGGTCTCTTTTTCAGGTTAATTCTCCGTAGGCCATCCGAAGAAGGAAGTAGGGAGCATGTAAACGCCAACAAACAGAACGCAGCATACAGATAGTTGTGCTTCATCTTTGAAAATCGTCTGTTCAGATAATCAATAAAACATGATCAAATGAAAATTGATTTCAAAATTTTGATAATATATACAAGGCATGGTGCCGGCAAAAGAAACTAGAAGGTGATACTGTCAAAATCCAACATCACGTTTTTTGAACAAGCAACTAAGAAACAGAGAAATCTTTAGCTATGTGCCATTAGAACTTTTTTGTCTTGGATGCAGAGTCTTCTTCAACGAGACACGGGAAGGAGAAATTCGTATGGAATTAATGCGCAAAACAACATGGCACAATCATTTAATGTTCCCGATGGCTATTCCTAGTGCACTCTTTAACAAAAATGAAGTCTAGCTAACACAAATTCTCAAAAGGAACCTTGAACTGAATAACTTGTCATAGATCGAATCAAATATTTTTCACTAAGACTCTCAACAAACAGTAAGGTCAAACTAATACAGAACAAGTGCTTCTTATTCAATCAATCTCAACACCTAATTAAGTATTAAACCAACAAAGCAACAATCACAAATAAGCCTATAAGTCGCAACTCCGTCACTTTTCTTGTCAATAAGTCAACAACCAATAACATTCCCCCAAGAGAAAAGAAATTAAAAAGCTGAGGAAACCCTTTGGGCATCTTAAGCATCTCGAGATTTATCCACGAACCTCATATACCAATGGTCTATTCAGAAGATTGAACTGAAAATTGTACTTGAAATATAAAATCAAAAAGGAAATTAGGTTGTGAGTTGTTAGTATATGATCAATTGGCAAGAAAAAACATATAAAAAATAAATAAAAAATAAAAAACCAAGATGAACTGTGTAGATCAGATATATCTTCATGTTTCTCAAGACAGACACTAAACCATATATCCATGTATTACCCAGTAACATACTGCAAAAATAGACTCTATATATAACACAGATAGAAATTAGAACGGTAAAATCGTATTTAACATATTCGATTAAGAACTTTGTGCAGAGTCAAAGGCCTAGAGCTAGAATGAAAACAGACACTATCAAATTTATACTAAATCGAGCTGCAAACGAGCATACATATAATCTGAAGAAGAACAACACGAGATTGCCAAAAAAATCAAGTAAAATAAGAAAAGACAGCTGGAGAGGAGCTGATACCCTTGAACACAATGAAAAAAAAAACACAAAAAAGATAAAAAAAACCCCAGAAAAATCTGCTATCAAATAGATTATAATTTATGGGACTATCGATTTTTTACAGTGATGATCAAGTAACTGGTTCACATATGTACACATACATATACAGATGAAGGTAAAGATTAAAAATCAGACCTTCCTCTTCAGTTGTTGCTTTGGGAGTAGACTAAAAAGATGATCTTTATAGAAGATTTTAGATAGAGAGTCTCACACTCCACACAACAAAGAGACAATAAAGGTTAGAGAGTCGTAAATTAGTGGAACGTGAATAATGTTCGAGGTACAGGCGCGTGAGCTACTGGGAAAGATAGTTTCTAAAGGCGTTATTTTTTAATAATATAAGTGAAGATTCCAAGAAGTTTCGTGAAAGACTTTTGTTGCATTTTTTTATTCTTTTATTCTTTTTTTTATCGTTTTATTGACTTTTTCTGATGGACTCATGGCCCAATCTAAATTTGTTTAGTTTGGTATGAATTTGGGTCTTATCTATGGACCGACCCATTTGATCTTCAATGCTAGGATATGGATAGCACAACATGTTGGGCTTGTACGTGGCCCACATAAAGGTGCTCGTTTTACGCCTTTAGCCCAGTTAAAGCAAGAAATTCCTACGTTGTCTGTCAGGAGAGAAATTGGCCTGTACATGGGCCACATAACTGTTAAAACCTCAGCGCAAAAACTCCGTTCCACCATCAAAATTTTAAAATTTCTCATTTCTGCAGTGTAAGGAGATCATCTCAAAAACCCGTCGAGGATCAAATCAGACAAGAATTTCTGGTGAGGATTTCGTATACTTGTTCTGAAAATGGTCTTCTGTTTCTTCATACTTTGCGGTGCACGTGTTTGATGAAATGTCTCTGTTAAGCTTTTATTGTAAAGCACTGAAACATCATTCTAAAAGCTCCAAGGCCACGCTGTTTTGGGCTTTTGAATTCGATTTAATTACAAAGAGGGCTGATGCATTACTTATACTGAAATTTGAGTCTAGTCCCGTACATGCACAGCAAAGTTTTATTATCCTTAGTTGCTGGTATCGATCAGCTTAATGTTAAGTTATTGACTTTTAACCATTTCTTATTCATGCTTCATATGTTATATGTGCGGGAGTGTAGGACAGGGTTAGCACTGAGGGCATCCTTGCTTAAATTATCATACCATGTGATATGAATTTTGGATTGAGTAATGCGAAGCTCACAAAGTAAAGATTATAATCAGAGTAAGACAGTGGTCTGTTTCTTTGAGCTTCAAGTCACTAGACTTGTTACGCCACTTCCAACGAGGCTCCAATTATTGGCCAGGTGACAGTCAACTAGGAAATGGGAAGGAGAATACACTATTGAAATTGGAGGATGTTGACAAAGAATGAAAAGAAACTTATCATGATGATGATAACTCCTTAAAGATCATATTAGTAATGGTGATATAAGAAATTTTTTCAGTTGTCTCCACATTTAGTAATATGTTATAATTTTGTTCCATGATTACTAATTTGAGAACTTATTATTTTCTATTTTCTTCATCTATTTATGTTTTGACTTTTAATTTTGTAAATTAGTTTTATTATGGATTTTTTGGTAATTAGGCTATGTTTGGTACCAATTCTTATTTTCAACAGTAAATCAATTCTCATTTTCAACCACACATTCTTCAATAAAATAATATTTTCTATCACATCAATAATCTTATCTTCTTTTTCAACCACACATTTCCCATCATATCACTATTCAAAATCAATTCTTCCCCCAAAAAATCNCACATTCTTCAATAAAATAATATTTTCTATCACATCAATAATCTTATCTTCTTTTTCAACCACACATTTCCCATCATATCACTATTCAAAATCAATTCTTCCCCCAAAAAATCCCTACCAAACACACACTTAATGTGGTCTCCTGTTAACTTAGTGCTTGTTTGTCTCCCATTTTGGGAGAAGAAATAGAGTTTTGAATAGTATTTTTTGGAGAATGTGTGGTTGAAAAGTAAAGTAATTTTATTGGTTTGTGTGTAGAATATTTTATTGAATGAATATGTGGTGGAGATTGTTTACTGTAGCAAACAATGTTTGATAAAATGGATGACAAACAGGGGCTTACTTGTGTACCTTTATATTCTTTTAAATTTTTTTATTGTTCTATCTTGAGGCTTCCACCTCATCAGATGGAGAAAAAACGCGTCAGTGCATGATTATGCCTTTTTCAAACATTGAAATTCAAAGAATACTTCGTTGTCTTTTGCAAATTGGCTAGCACTAATAAGATTTTTGATAATTTTTGGAACATGCAATATATTTGATTAAGTACAAACTCTAGGTGAATTAGTCTAACAAATGAAGTAGAGCCAACATGGGAAATACTTAGAGACATGTACTGTTACGCATAACAATTTTGTTAGCATTGTTGTCATTTGGTTAGCATCCTTGGCTCCTTGGAGGGTCTGAACTGTGGGTTAGTTGTTGCTGAAACCAGAGAAGTTTGGATCGAAGAGGTGATAACATTTCTGCAGTATGACTGATCTCCCATGGAGCTGAAATTGGGGCTTGTTATCTTATTATTCTTCTGTACAGAAATATATATAGCTACAAAACAAATCATTAAACCTCTAGGAAGATGCCAGCTGTCATAACAGAATGCTGCAATCCAAAATACAAATTCTGTGATGTTTACAAAATGATAAAAAATAGAATGTTCCATATTTACAATTACTAACTACTGATTAATCAAAAATTTGTTTAAGCCAATAACTATTATAACATATCAGAACCAAAAAAGTATTGAAGGTTATTGTTTTTCAGCCACTATTATATCTTATAAGTAAGAAATGATTTTATAGCTAAATCAAGCGTTCTCTTTTATATGAATGAACTTCATCCTTATGTGTGATGTTTAGCAAATTAAGAGTACTTCTTTTACAATTAATATTCTAAGCTTTTGAAGTGGCTTTGGTGGGAAAAATTGAATATTTAGAAGAGGACAGCAAAATGGCACTAAGGCGCATGCTTGGATTTTCGGATGGAGAACTTATGAGGTCAGATGCAAAACCTTGCTCCAGATTGACAAGGCAAACTGCTGGCATTTTTAGTGTTGGAGGGGCATTAGGATTTTGGATCCTCTGCCGCTTGCATTACGGTATGTTTTGTACTGTCATCTCTCAAATTTCCCCTTTCTGCCCTCTTTTATGCCCTTCTATTGTGCTTGTTTCTTGAGTTCTGCACACAATTGGGAGAAAGTTTGAGTACCAATTCTATTTTCCTGTTTGTAATTTTCTTCATTTCTTTTAATATTCTTATTGCTAAAAGCTTTGGTTGGCAGAAAATTTACATACATTAATGAGCTTCCAATTGCACACACTCGTGAGAACAGAAGTTCATATATGGTAGATTTTAGCTTGATCAATACAGGGTATCAAAGTTTATAAAGATACTAATGTGACGTGTATCTGTTTATAAAGAGATGGCATGATGTTATCAATCTGGAATATAAGTTTCTCTAGCAATGGACAATTTATCATGTGATACAATGGTATAAAAACTTTCCTTTCTTTACTAGGATGACACTAATTTCGTATGGTTAATATTTTATCCTTTACTACGATGACACTAATTTCATATGATTAATTTTTTATTTTATTTTTTCCTATAGTAAGAACCTCAATAGATAGGGGAATGCATGCATCAAACCTTCCAAAATATAGTTATGGAAATAGCAGTTCTATAACAAGATGAAATTTTATTCCCCCTATTCACACTTGAAACCTGAAGTGAAATTAGAAAGTGTCAAATGATAGTATACAGAGTAGAAAGTTTTATGATTTAGGAAGGGTGCTACATTGGTAAGAAAAGGAAAGCAAAGAGAAATATGTATAAATATTAACATGCATATAAAAATAAGAAGGTTAAAACAACTTTGTGCTGGATACATTCTCAATGCTGAGGCATTGTAAATAGAATATTGTGTTAATCTTCAATAGATAAGTGAAGCAAAAACTTGATTGTCACTATCTCTCACCGTACTATAGGTTCGAAATAGAAATAGAATATTCAATAGCTCACTGTGGATCATTTCCCCAGGGACAAAATAATTTCTATCAAGTTTTATTGTTGTTTGGAAATGATTGTTGTTCCTTTGTGAAGTTTGAAGGGGAACAGTCTGCCTGTAAGTATAACATAGGTCAAAATACAGTGTTAATGGATGACAAAAGTCGTATTCTTATATGAATAGTGCTACTTGTACATAATAGAGTTACATAATAATTTACATACAAATGAGCTGTCAACAAAAGAGTGGAGGAAGTTTTTTTTTTTTTATTTGGTTGATAAAATTCTGAACCAATCATATCTCATCAGATCATTTGTATGTAAGTCATTATGTACATGTAGCACAACCGTACTTATATACGTGGCTTTGGCATTGATGAGTCTCTTTGCAGACTGGTTCAATCATGAATTAGGATTATGAAGTATTGCTTTCAGATTCTCAGAATAGTTTGGTAGGAGTAGAACTTTTTCTTGCTGCAGTCTCTCCTGCTTGAACAGACCTTATTCAAATATTCACCTTCTGCTAAAATATTTAAAGAGATTAAACAAATAAATTTAACTGTTCAAAAGTGCAAAATATGCCTAGATTCTTACCTAAGATTCTCCGTGAATATTGTTTTCATTTTTAACCTAAAATATATGGCTGAATGCATTAATATTTCAAGAATTGATTTCTTCTTCCTTTATGCACCACAGAAGTTTGATCATCTGGTCTTGATGGTATGCAGGTCCTAGAATCACAGTTCCTCGAAGCCTTAGGTGGGCTGCTTGTGGTGCTGCCTCGACTAGTGCAACCACAGCTTTACTGGTTCGCCTGTTTAGTCCTGAATGTGAACCGCAAAATATAGTTGCGTATGACAAGAAAAAGCAGTAAAGGATATAACTAAAACTTTGTCATGTACTTCATATCCATGGGGCTTTTTTGAGGATCAATGTTATCAGAAGATTCATCCGCTGAGTTGTTGTTATAATCTTTAAAACCATTCGTATTGTTTGTGCTATTGATCTTATGGATCTCTCAATGCAAATATGTGTTAATTCTTGATTCTTAGCAGCAGTCTAAAAGACGAAGCACTGTTTTTAGTTTGTACTACTTATTCTTCATGGAATTTTTATGGTTGTAATTAATTCTTTATTTTTTTTTCTCCTTTTCTTTTTGTTGGACTTACTGTGCAAGAATTTCCAAAGGTCTCTTCTAAATGAAAAGAGACGGGGTATTTATAAGAGGGAGCAAGTGGACGAAGGTCATTTAGATGTTTGATGTATTGTCTTAACAGCTCATTTGTCACGTTCGATTGTGTTAATCCATATCCATCATAGACGTGATTTGCAAACCCGTAAAATAAGCTGAAAATTTGAATCTAACTGTGCTTTGTCATTATAGAGCTGTCGCATCAATCATTCTACGCATTATATTTTATGCAACTTGATCGAGACGAGGCTTGCAATAAATGCCATCGCCTTGGATACGGATTGCGACGGATAGGTGATGTATCGCCTTGTCTCTAATAATAATATTAGGCGATTGCATTTTCACTACAATTTATTCATGGTCTCTTTTTCCAGACTAATAAAATGACTTGGATACCCTTGTTGAATATAAAGCACAATGAAGGAATCAGAAAATTCCGAATAGTTGCATCCGAACTCGAAGCACAAAAAGGAAGCAAAAATAATCCACCAAAAAGAATTACATAATCCTCAAAATATCAACTTATTTTGAGTTGAGGGTGAATACAAAACAGACAATACTTATTTCAAACCACTACCATTAATTGAGAGTGAACAATTGTGCCGGCCAACTACGTTTTCGACCATCAGATCCTATCCCCGTGAGCTCCATTGAAATGTCAATGCTGCGATGCTGAACAGCTCGGACAATACTGATACGAGATTGCACGCTCACAGCAGGGCAAGCATTGGTACCAACTGCGGCTGGTTTTTCACTAGTAACCTTAGACGATGCCATTGCAATTGGTTCTCGAAATGTGAGGATGGTTTGGGACCAGTGAGTTTTGGGATTGTAAGGCGATGTGGATAAATTGGTTGGCATTTCACTACAAAACCTTTCAGTAAATCCAGTCTCAAACCACAAGACTAATCCATGACACCAAGTGATTTCCAGTTTTGACCCTGTGGAGTTGTTCGTGGGAGTGACCGACTTTGGTTCCAGGTCGACTTTTGCTGTAAAGTCCATCTGGTCAGATTGCATCGTCAACAGGTCGAAGGTCTGAAGAAAAGAGAGAAATTAGTTAGACTTGGAACTTTGATTGAGCAGGCAGTTGATCAACCATCGTATAAATTTGCAATAGAACGATCTAAAAGCATTGGATAAAAAACCAAGTTTGCATCATAGTAAAAGTTTATGTAGTAAACATGAGGTAAGCCTCCTGTCCCAGAATTCATAAAACCCCGTTGGATCTTTTCTACATCCAAAAGCACCATCTCAAATAGGAAACATGCTGGAGCATTATGACTGATGAAACTTCGCCACTGTCATGTGAAAAAGTTACAGGCTTATTCATCAAAATGATTGAAGTAAATCAAAATACAAACCTGAAGAACTTGGGTAGGAGTGACGATATCACAACTGTCAATGACGTCAACAATAGGATTCCGAGCAGCATCCTCAACTTCTTCCAAGCCAATACACGACATGTTGAAACTATAGACATTTTCCCAAAATGGGATACTGGTACCTCCTTTTCCAAATCCTGCGACAAACTGTAAATTGAAAGGTAGGTAAAATCATTATCTCTGTCGACAAAAAAAGATGTCAAGTACAACAGCTGAAAAGGAAAAACTCAATTCACCATAGTAGCTGTGTCTGGGAGAATTGCACCTCCAGGCTTCAACCATCGATCTCGAGCAAGTAACACAGAACTGAGCATTGACTCGTAGAGAAGGCAGTAGCCCATCCATTCACTCAGTAACACATCAACACTGTGAGGTTGGATGTGCGTTGCATTGTCAAGATCCTCAACCATGCCTTGAACCACTTCAATTACTCCATCGTGTTGCCCACTACTTCTGGGAAATCCACTCTGCAGAAAGCCGTTATCTTTTGCAATCTGCACAAATCCAAAAAATGATTTAAAAAAGTAACCCACTTAAAAGAACCAGATAAAGCAGACAACTCAACTGAGTAAAAAAGAAAGTACACAGATTAAAATCAGTGAACCTGGGTTGCCACTGCAGCCATCTTCTCGCTGGCTTCAACTGCAATAACTCTTGATGCTCCTCCTTGTGCTGCAAAAAGACTAGTAAAACAAAAGCTCATAATACAACCTACAAACAGCATTAAGATTACTAAAATTAAAACTGGCTATGAATTTCAATAAATCGTAGATGGCTTTTTATTCATGATAACTCATGTGGTTAACTCATATGCATATGTTTAGCAAACCAATTAAAAGTATGAAGCGGAGATGCCTTTTCATAATAGAAGATGTTGAAAACAATCTTCGTCATTAATGGAATGAAAAAAGTAGGACAAAAGTTGCTTGAGCATGGCAGCGTTGCCAACAATTCAGTTTGACAGTATCCTTTATTCTTCATTTAAGCCAGTCTCAGTTCAAGTGGAACCAGACAGAGACAGACCATCAGTACTAAGGGAACTTTGTTTCAAATTTCAATAAAGCTTTGGTCGACACATCTGCAGATAACTTGGCTCATCTCACCCAATAAATAATTAAATTCAGAAGGAATCTCAATCGTAATTGATTACTTCATATGAAATACCAAAATAAAATCAAAATTTATTCCATACCTTAGGATGCCAGTCCCACAACCTACATCCATAACAACTGCACCTCTTAGCAAAGAAGGATTCTCCAAAATAGCTTGCCGGTAAGCATCAGTTCTCACCTGCATAACCAGAATAGTTTGCCTGAAAGTCTATTTAATAAATTACAAATTATTACAATAAGCAACTGAACATACTCTTTATTATATAAAAACACATCCATGGTTCCCTTCAATTTCTTGGAGATAAATTATGGTTCACCTCCAACTAAAATACCAAGTTCAATACCTTGTCACTGATCATTTCTTTGTGGATTCCAAAGGAACTGTACGAGCCGAAATAATTCTTATTTATGTCCCTGATTTGATTTGCTACAATATTTGCAGAAGAAACATTAAACTGCCCATCTTTGTCATTTCTGAAGAAAGAAACAGCATCTTCCACACCAGCCTTTATACCTCTGTCAGAAGCAGATACAACCTCCTTCCCCCCATTTTCACAAGGAGTCGTAAATCGACATGGATATCTATCTGAACAACTCTCATCGTCAGTACTGATCTTTTCAAACTGATTCAAATTTACGAGTTCTTTTGGGTCAATTGACATGTCATCTCCATCTGCATCTTCTACATCTTCAGCAAAACTATACAGGAGTGCATCATCTTGCAAAATAGGTTTGAGATACTTATCATCATCCGATTGAAGCATGCTACTCTCAAAATTGACCAACTCATGTAAATGGTTCTGTAGATCTCTCTTGGACTGACAGGTCATCCCACAACTCCAACATCTATTCTCTGCCACCTAATAAATATAAAAGAAAGCAAGAAACATTAATAAGCCAATAACTTCTACTGCAGTATATTCTAATCAGATCAGAAAAATGCCATCGTAATAAAATGAAGCGCTAATTAAAATTCAAAACCAATGTGAAAATAAATATAATCAAAGATAATTTCCTATTAATGCTTGATTTTATTCTTGTTTCCTGAAACCCTGAACTTATATTGCCTATAGGCCTGTTTGTTGGCCTTCTGTCATTTTTTCCACCAGAAAATGTTGGGTTGTATAAGCATATACAAAATGCTCGTTTGTGTGTATGTGTGCATGTGTGCACGAATGAGTCTTGTGCTAAATCAACTATCAGCTTAGATATAGAACCCAGCTCCCAATCACTAGAACAAGGCTCTGCCCACTATCATTGTAACATGTCATACAAGAATAAAAAACTGTCTGGGAAAGAACTCCCCCTAAATACAAGGTCGTACCAGCAGGTACAAGCTTTGAGGAGAGGACAATATATTGCAGACAAATAAATGACTCAGCTCGAGCAGCACCATTAACAGAAGCCGAGCAATATATGACTTTCGGGAATGCAACTGAGATTCAACTCTTCCATTTTTATTTTTTCCTTCATCTTGTTTTAGATTTTCTATAGTATACCAGGATACAAAATTTGAAACATCATCTACCGTTAAACACAAAAGATATCGCATGACTGGAAATATACAAGAGAAACAAAAACTGCACTTTAAGCAGTAGTTTTCATGAGAACCAGAGCAAGGTACACCTGAAAGCCCAAGGTTACCCAACTAACACGAAACGTTGCTTCTCGTAAGACTACGAAATAATCAATAAAGCCACAAGCCTCAAAGCACTACTCACACAAATCAACATCAACTGCAGATCTCACAACATAAAGTAATCAAATTATAACAAAATTAAGAAGAATTTAAATAATAAAGGATTGCATGCACATACCTGAGACCTAACGTAGTTAATGAGCTTTATGCATTTATAGAAATCCAAATTATGGGTTTTCTTAATCGCGTTGAAATCAAAGTGGTGAGCTGAAGCGCAATGCTCAAAGAGAGGACTGCACGAACTGAACACGGAGTCACAGAACAGACAGAAAAATTGTTCCTTTGAGCCTTCTAGCTCTTCTTCTTCTTCACCGTCTGTTTTCCAGTCGTCCCAATTCTGGTCTTCTTCTTCGCCGTCATCGTCCTCAGTGTCGTGTAGCTTCTGTTCGTCCAAATTTTCTTCTTCTTCGCGGTGAGTAGCCATGGATAAACAACAAACAGAGTGGCGAGGAGAGGTGCGGTGGCTTTCCCGTGCTTAAACCCTAAACCCCAATATAATTTTATTAGTATTAAACCTCCCCACTATTTTCAAACATTTCAGAAAGCACCTTAGGTTTATTTTGTGGCAATAGAATCCCTTTCAGAAGAAATGTGAATATATATTTCTATTTTATTTTTCTATACTATTTTGAAATTATTATTTTACTATATTAAAATAAATATTTTTGTGCTTCTTAAAATTATATTTTTGTTCTTCTTATTATTTATCAAGATATATTTTTTCATACTTTTGGTTTAGATGAGATAATTTTAGTCAAAAATACCATTATAAATGTTGTTATAA
>CAIGRT010149660.1:0-26142 GCA_903798405.1 Fraxinus platypoda | reverse complement strand
GTTATAATTTCTTTCTTTTTCATTTTATATTTTAAAAAAAAAATCAAAATCAAAATCTCGGGGGGCACGTGCCCCCCAAGCCACCCCCAGGTTTGCCAGTGCGCGGCGCCACCTACCAACTTGACGCCGCACTGCAATCTCCACCACCACTACCTCAAACCGCCAACTGCCTTCTCACCTAAAACCCACAACCAAAACCAAAACCAAAAACCTCACCCCCCACCAAATCAAAACCCATGGCCACCACATGCTAGCACCAACACCAATAATCTGGCTCCTAGTATTTCTCAATCCACACAGGAGGTGCGTATGGACATGGATAATCGGACTCGTGTACAGGTGCTGCATTCTTTTTTGCCTTTACCTCGTGTCAGTTTGACTTCTGATTTTTTGGAACAATTTGAGCTTCATTCATGAGATAAAGTTGTAGGGTGTACCTAACAATGTTATTTATTTGTCCGATGATGATTGAAAAAGGGAAAGATAATGATGTCGTATATGGGATTTTGATGCTCAATGAGAAGATAATCTACAGCTATGATAGGGTGGGTGGTGATGATGGCCGACCGGTCGATGTTGGGTGGCTTTTTTTGGTTTGGTTTTGTGGGGGTGGTGTTGGGAAGAAGCTTTCAGTTTTTTTTCTTTTATTATTTTAATTATTTTATATCGAAATATATAACGTTACTATTTTACTTTTATTGAAATAGTTAATAATATGGTGAAAATAATCTTTTCGGTCAACTAATGGATCCTTCTGCCGCCCAAAAATGAAAGATTTGAAACTGTGAACGCAACAAATCAAAGACTAAGATAAAAGCTACAAAAGTTTGAAAGTTTTGGGACGTTGGCTATAATTGTCCCTATAGAAAATGCTCTATGGAACATTTTTAGGAGCAATGGTCTTTTACGAAGATGGATAGTTTAAATCAAAATGTAAGTATAATCTATGTCTAATATAACATATAAGAAGTGTGAATATGTGAGAAATATTCATTTTCTCATTATACTTTTTTGTTTATGAGAAATGATAAAATTGTTATATCCTCTCAAATTCCAAATAAACCGTTATATGTTAATAATTCAATGTCTTTACATTTTTTGTCGATGAACTTTTGATATATAAAGATGAGGTTCTTAGGATTGTTATGTTTGTACCGATTGTGTTACATATATATTTCATGATTTACAGATTTGTTTACCACATTACATGTCGAACATTGTCGCTCAAAATCTTATGAACTTTTTTTTTTTTTTGGTCACTAACCCACATATATAAGCATTACCATTTAAGTGATGAAGAGATTTTGACATCTTAATTCAATTTATCGTCGCATCATCAATTTGTAAATGGTGATATACAACAAACAATTTCCTATTTGTACTGACATAATTTTAACTGGTTAGAGTAAAAATTACTTTTTATCAAAGTATTGTTACATGTAATGAATGAAATTTTTGCAACTTTGCTAGAACTGTTGTTATAAAAAATTTCAACAAAATAAAAAAATCAAAACAATATTGCACCGTGTTCAACGCACATGTTCTAAACTAGTTATATGGAAAGGAAAAAATTAGTGAAACAGATAAAAGTAGATATGTCAATTCGACTCGAATGGCCAGTAGCTTGGCCTTCTATCAATTTTGTGCATTTTATCAATTTTCTAATGTTTAACGTGCATAAGTTACAATAACTTAGGGCATATCCAATGATACATCAAATTGGTGTAAAATTGGTATAACATTTTACGCCAATGACACACCAAATCACAACAGCAATTTGGTGTAATTCATTATGTCCCTTTTGCCCTTCATTTTATATTACAACAAATTGTAATGCCTTCTATATCTTTCTTTTTTTTCTTTGTCATTTTAGTATCTAATGATTTAAATAAAATATTTTAGTTCATTAAATATAATTTTTTATTTAATAACTTTTGCAAATAATATACATTGTAATCAAAATAATTTTTAAAATAAATTAATTGTTGAGAAATAAATAATAAAGAGATAAAAAAAAATACTATTAATTTGGTGTAACTAGTGGAGAGAGAACCTCATATTGGTGTGAAAATTGCACCAAATTGAATTTTTTTTTTTTTTAACACCCAAATGGTGCAAATCATTGAAGATGCCCTTACAATCTATATTGCCCCACGTTACAATATAATTAATTTCTTTGATATTACACAATGCTTTAATACTGTTACAACACGTATTTTCTTCTAAAATTACGTCACCACCATCACCAACCACTCATCTACATAAATTTTCATATCAAATCAAAAAAATCAGAGTCGGCGCCTTTGTATCCATGTAGTCACTGATGTCACCGCTACCACCACTATGCACACCTCCGATTTGAATAGATACCAAACTGCAAAGGTAGATTGCAATGATGACAATTGCAATAGAAGCTCAGAAGGTAGAGGAAGCAAAGCATCACCAGCAATAGCACGGTCGATGGCAACAACAAAGATAGACTTTGACAGTAGTATGAGCAACGCATACAAGATCTGCAACTCCTAGTCCGTTGAAAAGACCACGATCTTCAACATCTTGAAGAGAGAGTGGGGAAGGGAGAAAGGAAACGAAATGAGAGAGAGGAAGGGAAGGGGTTCGGGGGGTTAACTCTGAGGAAGGGAGGGATGAAGCGAGAGGGTTTGGGAGTTTATATAAGGGTCATTTTAAGTGATACCTCTATATTAAAATTATTTTGTAATTGCCAGATATTTTATTTAAAAAAACTATTATAGTACCCTGCCTAATTTCTCTAAAATTTAATCATACATAGCAGTATCATGCCATTTAATCAAACAAGGCCAAAATCGAACCAACGAAAATTAGGAAAATATAGATATAGAGCTCCTAAACACGAAATACTTCCAAGTCTCACACGAAGAAACAAGTATTTCACCTTTTTTGTCCTACATATTTTAGGATTTAGGACACTGTTCTTTAATTTCCACGGTATTCACGTTATTGGAGGACGAATGAATTATAATTATCATCACATATAATCAACCACAATAGTTTCATTTTAGCTATTATAGAAACAACTCACAAGCATCTAAAATCAGACTGCATTCTCTCCACACACGACGTACGTTTTCGACATTTACCAAGTTTTTTTGCTACTCAAATATTGCAAAAAGTGGATCAGTTTTAATAAATTTGACATTAACTCTTGATGACTCCGTTGAGTGTTGAGTTGTTGGTTGTTACTTCTTGGAATGTTTGCCGGATGATTTCTTCCTTGGAATACATTTTCCTTTCACTGAATTCTCTTTTTTCACTTCTTCCACTGCTGCTGCTCCTACTCCAAGTCCTACTTTTTTGCACCTGATCCATGGAAATGTTTCGAAGTTTTAAAGTAAATAACTTTTTTATTGATAAAAGTTTGAAATAAGTAACTTATTTCAAACTTTTCTTGATCAAGATGTAATTGAGAGAAGTAGTGATTATTCACCTTTCTTCATTGAAGGAAGAGGATTTCTTGAAATAAGGCTGACCCTCCACTCTTTCCTCTGTAATCATGGACTCGACAATGCTCCCACTGAAGTAATCTTTCTCCTCAGATTGCAAATTCCAGAAACGTGGGTTCTCTGACATACAGCCGATCATTTCATTGTCCTCCAAAGCCACTTTCACAGCCTTGCACACCACTCCTTTATGTAGGTTGCCACCGCAAGTACTCTTCCTAGCCACCACATTTTCCGGTGGCTGTTTCGCAATGGGTGATGGAGCAGTTTTTCTGAATGAGGTTGAACCCCCACATGCAATTAAATTGAATAGCATAGAATTTCTACTCAATAATGGCTCATTCGCAACAGGATCCCCATCTTCAAACCTCTTCGAAGTTTCATTGTTTCCCTCATCACCCTTGTCCAAAAATTTACTTGATTGAATTTGTTGGGATGAAAATGAATTTCTACCAATCTTTAATTCGGTGGTAACAGTTTTTTGTGTTTCTTGTTGTAACTCATAAATTTCATCTGTAGAGACTCCTCTAGAGCATTTAGACTGGGGTGTGTTCGAGTTTGTGTAGCTCATTTTCTCCTCGTAGTCTTCTTCTTCCTCGTCTTCTGCATTAATATCTTCTTCTTTGTTCACATGGTACTGGTTGTACACAACTTCCTCGGGCTCAGGGTATCGTTTTAGAGCAATAGATTTGCGTTTTGGCTGGAAGTTCAGGTCCTGAACCGGTTGAAATTGTTGAACATTTCCAAGTTGAAGGTGTTGCAGTTTCTCTAAGTACATGGATTCAAATTACAATTATCTAATTATACATAGACATTTTTAACCAAGTTAAAATTAGCTCATTACATATAGGTACAATAGTGAAAAGTACTGACCAGTGCAACCCTCAATTAGTTCTGAACCTTTGAGTACATACTCAGCTCCTTCTGATGGATAAACGATGTCATTCTCTGACAAGTCATTCCATACATAGCCATTCTTGTAGCTCCTAAAATACACACGAGTAATTAATCAAGTCACGTGTTAAAACCGCCTTAATTGTTATCATAACATCCAAATTACAAAGTGTTTAAGAGAATTAAAAACCATAATTTTATTGCACCTATCAATCTATAGAAAGAAATAAAGACACACAAGATCTATGAAACTTCGTCACATTGTGAGAATACGCCATCTTCCATTCTTATAATAATTCACTGCGATTGAAAAAAAAAAAAGGGTTTCAAGAGAAACCGCAAACCCAATCTTCTCTAAAATAAAACCTCTCTTAATCATCTGCGTACAGATTCCACGCGACAATAATTAGGCTCAACAAACGCAAAAAGAACCATATATAAAATTCCACATGTTATACAAAATGAACTCGATTAAACTAATAGGAGTGGACAAGTCGAAGATAATAATTCATACGAAGGCCGAAGCAGTAACATACCTTTTGCAAGACCAGGAATAGAGTGAAGGCATGCCGTTACCTCTGAGGCCAGTAAGCCGGTCCATAACATCTGATTAAAGTGTTGCACATAGTTAATAGATCAAATGTTAGATTTTTCATTGGCTATGTTATGAGATGGGAAGTTGGAATTTACAAAGAGAAGAGGGGAAAAAAAAATGAAAAATTGTTACCTTTCAAGCGAAGGTGCTGATGGGCTAAATGGGTTACTTCAATGTAATGTGGGTGCTCCAGGTGCCCATTTCTTGATAGATAATAAACAACTTGAACTTTCTTGAATTTGGGTCGGATCATTCTTGGATGAACACACACTCTACCTCTTTCTGGGCTTAATTTTTTACAGTTCCTCACAGAAACCTCCATGACCAAGATTCTCTCTCTTGTTTCTCTTTCTACAGCTCAAAGTGAAAACCCATTACCCCTTTCCTATGATATGTTTAAATATATGAAGCGTGTGCGTGTGAGGTCAAGGTCACACGGACTTGATTTTAGAATTTTAATTTGGATAAATTTGCTAGTGAGGTGAGGGAAAGTAAAAGGTAGATCTTTTTGCAAAAAAATTAATTTAAGGCACTGTTCATTCCATAGCTATACTCTTTAGGCCTGCAGAATCTTAGGACACGAAAAGATCTGCTCACCAATTAATGGGATTTTACTTTTGCATGTTTATGTCAACACTTTACTGTGCATGTTTGTTCCCTTTCACATTGAGGCCATGTTCTTCATTAATTTTTCACCTGCGAGGTCACGTCATATTCAAAACGATGACACAAAGTTTGTTTGAGCCACGTTATTTTAGAAAAATGTATTTTGAAATAGTAGATTAATAGAGAATGTGTGGTTGAAAAAGAAGGAAAAATTATTGATGTGATGAAAAATATTATTTTATTGAAAAATGTGGTTGAAAATGAGTAGAACAATGAGAATGAAATGAAAATTTTAAGAGTTATGCTACATATACAAAGTTGGGTTACAAAGTTGGTTTTGTAACCCAACTTTTGTAACTCAAATTTGTACAAATAGCTTTATTGAAATTTTAATGTGACTCAAACAGGGGCAAAATTTACAACCGATTACTTAATTCTTCAAAACGAACACGGCAAGACCTTTGATAGTTTCATCAATAAATTATCATCGAAACTAGGATGCGTTTGATTTCTAACAGAGAATTTGCATGGAAAGAAAATAAATTGCATTTCATTGCGACAGAGAATTTGCATAGAAAGAAAATAAATTTTAAACAATTCAATTGTCTAGAATTTATTTGTATTTTTCATTTAGTTTTCAACTTAAAAATTATTATAATTATTCATTTTTTAGATGAAAAAGAGAGAGTAAATTACCTAATATCCTTGAAGAAAATGTATTCCTTGTTTTTGAGGAAAATATAATCACGTGATCAAAGTTGAAAAATATTTTCCATGAAAAAATTGTCAATCAAACATTCTAAAAGTAGGAGTTTGAGTAGAAAAATGACATTTTGTATAGAAAATAAAGTCAATTAAACACACTCTAAATGAGTTACAAGAAACAAAAAAACTCAAAAAAATATTTACGAGAAACATATATTTCTTCTCAATATTAATATTCAAAGACTCAGATTTCATTTGTTGTTAAAATATATCTCAAAGGTTGTTTTTACGAAAAATGTCCTCCCTTTCTTCGAAAAGGTGGGGTTTTTTCTCTCCCAGGTTTTCCTGAAACTCTGGCTTTCTCTCCTCTCGGTTCTTAATCTGTAGAGGTGGGTTGGTTGTGGTTTGGTTTTTTTTTTAATCTTCCGTTTCAATCCTTCTCCCGTGCTCTTGATCCGTTTTTCCTGGGCGTTCGCCGAGGGGTGGGAACTTCGGCTCCCCCCTCCCTTTTCCGATTTTTTCCCTGTTTTTTCTTCTGTTATTCTGTTTGGGGTCGTGGTTTGTGGTGGTGGCCGGCGTTTGTGGGGTGGTGTTCCTGTTTGCGTCTCGGCGTCGAGGGCTGGAGCCTGCAGGGGAGCATCGTTGAAGCTTTCGCCGATGGGTTGCTCCGTTTTGGATCG
This sequence comes from Fraxinus platypoda, assembly GCA_903798405.1. Taxonomy (NCBI): domain Eukaryota; kingdom Viridiplantae; phylum Streptophyta; class Magnoliopsida; order Lamiales; family Oleaceae; genus Fraxinus; species Fraxinus platypoda. Next base: position 19,183 of record CAIGRT010149660.1, on the reverse strand, counting down.
GTTATTGTGCCTGGGGACGGGTGTGTTGGTGGTGTACTTGTAGGGTGTCTGTCTGTGGTTGGGTGGTGTTTCGGTTGGTGGATGGCGTTTTTTTGGTGTTGACGCCGGTGGGTGGCTGGGTGGTTTTTTTCTCTGTTGTTGCTGGGTGTTGGTCGGTTGATGGGTGGTGTTGGTGTTGTGTTGTGTTGTGTTGGGTTGAGGTTTTTGNTTGGTGGTGTACTTGTAGGGTGTCTGTCTGTGGTTGGGTGGTGTTTCGGTTGGTGGATGGCGTTTTTTTGGTGTTGACGCCGGTGGGTGGCTGGGTGGTTTTTTTCTCTGTTGTTGCTGGGTGTTGGTCGGTTGATGGGTGGTGTTGGTGTTGTGTTGTGTTGTGTTGGGTTGAGGTTTTTGGGTCCAATGTTGAGAATATGACCTTCTGAGTGCTCTATCTCTCTGTTGAGAGGTTTGAAGTTTTAGACAATGCCCGTCTTTGGCGGGGGTGCTCAAGTGCTGTATGCGTTAGTTGGCTTAAAGTCGGGTTTTCCGATCTGCTAGGTCACATCTGTAACTTCGTTGCGAGCCTCTTCCATATCTTGGCTTTGGGTGTTTGTTGTTTTGATGGCGTTGCTTTGGTGGTGTATTTGTTTGTTTATGTTTGTATTAGTGTTTGTTGTTGTTTGTTTTGTCTTTGATTGTCGTTTTGTTTTAGCTCTGGTAGCACTTAAACTCTCTTAGGAGAGCATTGTGTTTTGAGGTTTATCCTCATTGTATCAGCTTTATGCTAATTTAATGGATGTGCATTCAAAAAAAAAAAAAAGGTTGTTTTTACGAGTCAATGACTGAGTTGTAGTATTACAAGGACAAAATCTAATTTTGTACTACTATTAATTTTGACATTGAATTTTGGTGAAATTTCATTTAACCTATGGACCTAGCTGTATGGACTGGTAGCAATAGTAATGGGTGAAATTTTGGTTGGTCATAAACCTAATGATTCCCAATTATTCATATCTGTAAAAGTTTGCATATATATAATGATTCAGAAATTGTATTATTGCAAATCATTCAGGTTTAAATTAGCTCAACAACCAATACATACATTGACATTTAGATGAATTAACTCGATTTTGAATTATTGGTCTATAAAAGAATATGGTTGAAACTATGGTAAATTCACGTGTCAAACGGGTCGAGCTGCTCGCATGTTTGGTTCATCCGGACTTGACCCATAAACAGCTCGAACTAATATTGAGATGAGTTATGTGTTGTGTCAAGTTGAGTCGAGCCAAATTTAATTTTTTTTTTTTTACGAACCCAGAAGTCTGCCTGTTTATTAATTTCTTCAAAATTTGTGGTCTCGTGGATAGCTCGATTGGGGTCCATGAATCCAATGAGCCAAAGAACCAAGTCGAGCCTAATTTATGGACACAAGTTGAGCTTTGGTGTCTAAGGATCGAGTCAATATCGGTCCAACCCATTGCCAATCCTAGATAATTTAAGTATTCAATACATTTTATTTGAAATTTTGAATTGCCAATCATGTTCAATACGAACTAATAGTTTTGATCCCACAATTTGACTTAGCCTTTTATTATTGTCCCTTTGCTAATGATACTCTTTGGATCCTTTCTATTGTTTTACCTTTGCTTTAAGCTTTAATTTACCTTTCTTAATTATTCATTATGACTTCTATTAGTGGTGCTTCTTTTCCCAATTGATAGTGACTGAATTACCTTGTGAGATTCTGGCATATCAGAAAAATGCACTTCTCTGTCAAAGCCCGTTTGTTTTAAAACCCTCTCTCTTCTTCTTTTTTTTTTTTTTACATTTTTTTTTTAATAACATATTCACACGATAAAATAATTTACATATAAATTTAAAAAATATTTTTTCAAACAAAATGGCCACCGAATAAGGACAAAATATTTCAAAGAAACATGCATCAATGTGTCACTTATTCTCATTTAAATAGTTATCAGTAGGACTGTAGGAGGAATAGAAATTATCTTATTTCCTTTTTTTCTCATTTTCTCCAAAGCTGCAAAGCTATATTGAGAAGTTGATACGATGGGGATAATTTAACTTATGATAAAGGTAAGGATAGGAAGGGCACACTGATTGACCAAGGTCTCAATCCGCTATTGGAGAAGCTTTTGATAGAGAGTATTGGGTGAGATTGCTCGTGCTTTCTCACAACAGTACGTGATTGACTATGAGAAGACGTTTAGTGTAACAAAGATGGTGATTTTGACATGAAATCACCAACACTTGTTCGTAAGATTTCACCCAAAGTTATTATGTGAAAAGCATATATCTACATGGTTTCGAAATATTTTTGATCATTTCACATTACATCTTTCATTTCAATTTATGTTATAAATGCTGAGAATTAGAGAAACAGACAAGCAAGAATACACAAGATTTATAGAAATTCTTGCATCAATGTGAAACTAATTCATCTTCCGCCGTCACAATAATTCACTATGATGAAAAAAAATTAAAAGAGAAAACTCGCACTCTTTTTAACTCTAACTTCTCTTTCTTTTGATGATTATACAAAATTTTAATGACGACTCCATATTTATAAAACAAATTAGGATAGAATCAAAATTACAAGTGCGAATTTTTGTTTGGGGGATGGGGCTTCCTGCCCCCTTCTAACCACTGAGATCAATCCGCGTATTAGTTTTGTACAATAATATTAATTAGACTCCACAACTTAACATTAAAACTATCGAAAATATGCATATTAGGCCCTATTTGACATCCATTTTAATTAGTTTTCTGGGAAAATGAGTTTTGGAATAGTGATTTTTTAAATAATGCGTGGTTGAAAATTAGTTTAAGTAAAAATAAATTTTGAGACAATAAGGATCAAACGTGGGCAACAAATTATATTTCATATATTCTAGATACATACTTCATAATTATGTTTTGTGCAACGAGGAAAAAATACATGTTCAACTTTTCTTTGTGGTCATACACGTTGTAGAAAATGAAAATACAAGCTTAGCCACTATTTGATATCCGTTAAATCAAAATTCACTTTTCTTTTAAACTCATTTCAACTACGCATTTACACAATAAAATATTTTACCCGTAAAATCAAAATTTATTCCTACTTTTTAACCACACATTCTTTAAAAAATCAATATTATAAACTCAATTTTTATTTTTTAATCACATATTTTTCAAAAATCACAATTTCAAAATTTAATTTTAATGGTGCTCAAACAGGGACAAGTAAAAGTGCTAACTATTTTTCCAATTCTCCATATAGCCAGTACATTTAGCCCTTGTTTGATCCCATTTTTTTTAAAATACATTTTTATCTTTTTTTTTTTTTTTCAATTACACATTTTTCAATTAACTAATATTACACGCAACTCAAAAACTTTTCCTTCATATTTAACCACATATTTTCCATCAATTTACTATTACAATACATTATATACTAAAAATGGGGCTCAAATAGGTATGTGCTCTTTCCGAGTTCTGATTTCTAAAGCATGGGAATATATTCCTTCAATGCAACAAATAATTGAAGAATTAGCCCTGTTTGCCTCACATTAAAATTATAATTCATTTTTCTTTATCTCCCTGTCAACCACAGATTCTCAAAAAAAAAAAAAAAAAAATATTAAACATAAATTCAAAACATTTTTTTCATTTTTTAACCACATTCTTAAAAAAAAAAAAATACTATTTCAAAAATTATAATCTCAAATAATGGGGGTTAAACGGCTACTTGTATATTTTTTGTACATTAAGTTTGACATTATCCCATGTATAAGAAATTTAGCTGACATTTGAATAAATATTGTTAAAATCAATTATTATTATTATGACGTCACATCAGACAATGTCAGCTAAACTATCAAACTTTAATGTACATATAGCAAAATTGATTATTGAAATAGCTCCAGCTTTCCTCGTTCCTGTTCATTATTATGTTTTCCTTTGATTTTTTATTTTCTAGTTTGTTTCACTGATTTTCAGTCACAAGTTTAAACTTTAGAAATAACTGCACGTTTACATGATATGTAAATTAAATAAAAAGAGCACTGGGGATGAGACTATTACAAGTAGGCTTCAACAACGAAATCGTCAAATTACAAAATTAATCAATTCGAAATCACTGATTTGGGTTCACGTGAATCTTTCAACGTTTTGATTTTGAATCAAATCAAATAGCTTTGAAGGGATTTGGTTTATATTTCAATTTTTGTAAACAATTTCAAACGGTTTAAAACAAATCTAAAAATAAATTAATTTAGATCTTATTCTAAACAATTATAACTAATACATATATCCCAATGAAAAAGAAAGATCACTTAGACAATACCAACTCAATTTGGACAATTACAGAATTACTTATTAAACTCAATACCAACTTAGACAATTACAGAATTACTTATTCTTAAGAATGCAAAACCTTCAAATTGGCTGAAATACTGAACGAGTGCTCCTAAACCATATCCATCGATCTTCCATCACAATTGCATAAACAATTAAATCTAGATTTAAGTTTAAATTCACATCATTTTTTATCATTCTACTAACAATTTCTTCAATTTCGGTTCAATTTGCAAGTGAGTTTACCCAATTTCTATCAGCGGTAGAAACATTTGATGGTTTAGATAAAGTTTAGAATATATTATCGTATTTGATTTTATTTATTTATTTTATCATTTAATTATAATTGATGAATATATTTATTATTTTCTTATCTTTATACAACTAATGAATCACGAGTTACCATTGAAAATATTGCGCTAATTAATATTGACTAAGATGTTATAATTAAATTGTTTTATTATGTTATTACATTGTTATAATTAGAAGTGTAGAATTTTGGTTTGTAATATTTTTATAATACTAATGTTTATATTTAAACACGATATTTTAGATTAATATTTATGATTTAGCCCGTGTTTGATAAAAATTAAAATCTAGATTTTTATCAAGTCGACAATTAATTTTAACAACATATTTCATATGATCCACAATTTTTCAGCCACAAATTTCATCAACTTTTAACAAAATTTGTTAAAAATATGATTTTAATCCCCACCAAATAAGGGGCTTAACTTGTTCGATATATTTTCGTTGTTTCCTAAATCATGATTTTAATTCGGCCCAAACAAAAGAAAGTTGTGTTATTTGGTTTAGTTTGATTTAGAAAGTGAAGTAATTAGGTTTGACAAAATTTCAAACCCATTTAAAGTGGGTTGATTTAAAAATTTGTCATAAATCGTTCAAATCGAATTGTGTTCTTCTTTAACCATAAGCACATCTATGCGGCCAATTCATTTAGATAAGAATTGGGAGGAAGCATAAACAAAACTCGTAAGTGTGTCAGCACAAGCATTTCTATTAAGATGATGGGTTTTGCTACTTGGACACTTCGGTATGCATCCCTCCTCACAATACGGGGGCTCAAGATTTTTTTATTGGGTGTGGATCCTCATATTGTTACGGGGTTGTACACGGAGGTATCAATCTCGGTGTACAAGTAGCAAACCCTAAGATAATAGTCATTTGTTGAATTTGAATCCAGTTTGTCCAAAGCAATGAAAACATAGTCGAGCAAAAGAACTTGACTAATCTTGAGAATATTAGGTGGACACGTGTAAACAATTATTTGGAATTGTTTCAAATGAGCTTACTTGGGAAAAATTATAACGAAGAGGAGTATCGAATCTCATGCAATGTATAAATAACAAATGGGTAATAGTTGTGAATATATGATTAAAATTAATGTTTAACTTTAACTTTAACTTCAAATTATAAGGAAATTATAATGAAACTTTAACAAGCTTTAACTCGAGCATTTGAGTGGTTCTTTTTCTTCTTTTAATATTGTTTTGCTTTGGGAGAGGAGAGTGGATGAAAGGAAGATACTAATCCTTTAACCATAGATTTCGGTCATGGAAACAAAAATTCTTAACCAACTGGTATCAAGTTTGTTACAACTCAACAACCAGTTGGATCAAAATCGGCTGGAGCTGAAACATAAGCTGAGACAGAAACTGAAAGTGGAAGTGGTTGAAATTAGTTAAGAAAGCTGAGCTGGAATACAGATGTTAGTTAGCAGTTAAAAATCAGTTAGTTAGTTAAATTGTAGCTGGCAACTTGATATCTGTTTCTATAAATAGAATCAATGTACAAACAACAAATTGAATAAACAGAATACAACAGTAAAGTAGAGGCCGATTCTCTCTACATTTCTTTCATTTTTTCTATCTTCTTCAGTTTTTGATATGGTATCAGAGCGAAAATCTAATGTCTTCCGCTACATTCTAGATTAGCTCTCTTGTTGATTATGGCTGCTGATGATTCTTCTAATCCTTTGTTCTTAGCAAACAATGATAGTCCTGGCACTGTATGAGTTTCTCAACTCCTTGATGGATCCAACTACTTTCCTTGGAAGAGATCAATGTCCATGGCCATCTCTGCCAAGAACAAGCTTGGTTTTATCAATGGAAAACTCCTAAAACCACCTGCAACTGACCCTTCTTATCAAGCATGGATTCGTTGTAATGATATGGTTTGCTCTTGGATCTTAAACTCCTTGAATAAAGACATTGCAGCTAGTGTCCTTTATATTGCTACTGCATCTGATCCGTGGAACGAACTGGAAGAAAGGTTTAGTCAAGGAAATGCTCCACACATTTTTCAATTAAAGAAATCGATATGTGCCCTTAATCAAGGTTCGTCATCAGTAACTGATTATTTCACCAAGTTCAAACCATTGTGGGATGAATAGTTCAATTATCGTCCTTTACCTAATGATTCTAGTCCTAGTGTTAAAACTCTATTGGATTATCATCATCAAGATTACGTGTTGCACTTTCTTATGGGGTTGAATGAGAGTTTTGTTGCAATAAGGGGTCAAATACTGCTATATGATCCCTTACCTTCTCTCAACAAAGTTTTCTCTTTGATTCTACAAGAGGAAACTCAAAGACATATTGGTAATTATACTCCTCATTTTGACTCTGCTGCTATGCTTAGTAAGACAGCACCTAGTACTTCTCTGCCTCAGTATTCATCTGGTTCATTCAGGCAGCCATCTGGTCCTCGCAAAAGAAAATTATATTGTGCTGAATGTGGATACACCTCTCACACAACTGACAAGTGTTTCAAAATTATTGGTTTTCCTCCTGGTTTTAAATCTGGCAAAGGTAAGGGAATTAATACTCCAAGCAAGGTTCATTCAGTAGCATCTTCTGGCGAGCAAAACCTTTCTCCAATGCCTCTTACTCAAGAACAATATAATCAGCTCCTGAATTTACTTAAACCTGTCAATGCTCCACCCACTGACACTTCTTTGGTTAGTAAATGCAATAACCTCACTCCATCATTTCAGCCTCAATGCAGTATGACAGGTAAACACCATTGCTTATCATTTTCTTCTGCTTTTGCTTCTTTTTCAAATACTCCCTGGATTATTAATACGGGAGCAACAGATCACATGGTGTGTTCAGCCTCTTTTCTCAATACTATAACTGCTAAAGTAAATTCGTTTGTCCAACTACGTACTGGTGCTTCTGCACAAGTTACTCATGTTGGTACAGTCTCCATTTCAGATAAACTTCACCTAACAAATGTCCTGTGCGTTCCTTCCTTTTCTTTTTACCTGCTATCAGCAAGTCAACTTTCTCGCAGATGTAATTATTGCTTAATCTTTCTATCCCGTTACTGTTTTATTCAGGACCCTATCTCATGGACGACGATTGGTGTGGGTGAAGAAAAATGAGGATTGTATTACCTGTCAAAGCCTTCAGCAGAATCTCCTATATGTGCTTCTTCCTTTACACAATCAAATAGTTTTGATCTCTGGCATTTTAGATTAGGTCATTTGTCACCTATAGGTCAAAAAGGCCTTGCCAATTCCAATTCTAATGTAATCTCAAGTACTAAAGAATTTATTTGTACTGTTAGTGATACTCTTTCTACACACATTTTTCAGTTAGTACATTGTGATGTATGGGGACCTTTTGCTCATCCTTCCTTGAATGGTGCAAAATATTTTCTCACCTTAGTGGATGATTTCTCCATATCAACATGGATATATCTTTTGTACCATAAATCTGAATCAAAATCATACCTTGTCGAAACACAATTTCAAGTTAAAATAAAACAATTCCGCACTGATAATGCTCTTGACCTTGATATGAGAGATTTTTGTGCTGAAAAAGGAATCATTCAACAGAAAAGTTGTGTTGTTACACCTCAAAAAAATAGTATAGTTGAACGTAAATATCAGCACTTGCTCAATGTTTCAAGAGCACTCATGTTTCAAGCCAATTTACCTCTTCAGTTTTGGGGAGAAACCATCTTAACTGCAGCATATTTGATTAATCGAACACCAACTCCCTTGCTGCAACACAAGTCTCCATTTGAGATCCTATATGACAAACCTCCTATTTATAATCATCTCAGAGTTTTTGGTAGCCTATATTTTGCCTCTACCCTATCTCATAATTGCTCCAAATTTGCTCCTCGAGCTCGTAGGTGTATATTTCTTGGATATCCTTATGGTGTCAAGGGATATAAACTTTATGATCTTGATCTTCATTCTTCTTTTATATCTCGAGATGTAATTTTTCATGAACTCATCTTCTCCTATAAAGATTTGTCTTCCGTTATTTATGACAACTCTTTTGTGTTCCCAAAATCTCTTACCTATCTAGAATTAGATACTTTCATTCCTACTATGTCTTTTCTACACCTGTACCTCGCAGGTCCTCTAGAATCAGGAATACTCCAAGTTACCTTGAACAATATCACTGCAATCTTCTTACTTCTTCATCAGATTAATGTCGTTCCATGCGTTCATGTGACTTGAATAAGGTCAGTACTCCTTATGACTTAGCTACATATCTATAATATAGCAAGTTATCACCTTCTTTTTCAAGTTTTTGTCTCTCAGTTTCTACCACTTTTGAGCCTACACACTATTACCAAGCTATTAAATTTGAGCATTGGAAGAAGGCCATGCAAGCTGAGATGAAAGCTCTTGAAGCGAATCAAACTTGGTAATTGACTACCTTACCTCCCGGCAAAAAACCTATTGGATGTCGGTGGGTATATAAGGTTAAGTTTCGATCGATGGTACAGTGGAACGCTATAAAGCTCGACTAGTAGCTAAAAGCTACACTCAAATCGAAGAATTAGATTTTTCAGACACCTTTTCACCTGTTGCTAAGCTCATAACTGTGAGAACTTTACTGGCTATATCTGCAGCTAGAAATTGGCATGTTCATCAGCTCGATATTGATAATGCTTTTTTAAATGGTGAATTGGATGAGGAAGTCTTCATGAATCTGCCACCTGGTTACTCTTCACCCTTTCCTAATTTAGTTTGTAAACTTAAAAGGTCTATGTATGGCCTACGGCAGGCATCCCGCCAGTGGAATATCAAATTTACTCATAGTCTCCTGCAATATGGCTTTACTCAGTCCCAACATGATCACACCCTTTTCACTTTACAGAATTCTGCTACATTCATGGTGTTATTAGTTTATGTTGATGACATAATTGTTGCAAGTTCTGAGCTGGTTTCTATTAATGATCTCAAGGCCTATTTGCATTCAACTTTTAAAATTAAAGATCTTAGCACTATAAGGTATTTTCTAGGATTGGAAATTGCTCGATCTTCTGCTGGATTTCCTATTTCACAAAGCAAATAAGCACTTGATGTACTACAAGATTCAGGACTTACTGGAGCTCGTCCTTCCAGTTTTCCTATGGAACAAAATCTGAAATCGTTTCATGAGGAGGGGCAGTTATTAGTCAGTCCTACAGAATATCGAAGGCTAATTGGTAGGTTAATATACCTAACTATCACGATACCTGATTTAACTTTTGCTGTCCAAACACTTAGCCAGTTTATGCAAGCACCAAGATAGCCTCACTTGGATGCAGTACACAGGATTTTGAGATATATTAAGCATACACCGGCACAAGGAATTTTTCTGTCAAGCACATCGGATTTGTAGTTAAAAGCCTTCTGTGATGCAAACTGGGGAGGGTGTATAGATAGCAGGCGATCTGTGACAGGGTATTGTGTTTTCCTTGGACAGGCATTGATTTCGTGGAAATCTAAAGAGCAAACAACAGTATCAAGATCATAAGCCGAAGCTGAATATAGAGCAATGGCTGCAACCTACTGTGAAGTGATCTGGTTATTAGGAATACTCAAGGATCTTAGTGTGGATCATTCGAAGCCTGCATTAATGTATTGTGACAATAAAGCAGCTTTGCATATAGCCTCTAATCCAGTTTTCCATGAGAGAACAAAACATATAGATATAGATTGTCGTATAGTGAGGGAGAAATTACAGGAGGGATTGATCAAAACAGTTTATGTTTCTTCCAAACATCAACTGGCAGACATTCTGACTAAAGCTCTGGGAGCGGATAGATTTTCTTTCTTACTTAGCAAGATGGGAATCATGGATTTGCACAAGTCCATCTTGAAGGGGGATGTTACAACTCAACAACCAGTTGGAGCAAAACCGGCTGGAGCCGAAACAGAAGCTGAGACAGAAACTGAAAGTGGAAGTGGTTGAAATTAGTTAAGAAAGCTGAGCTAGAATACAGATGTTAGTTAGCAGTTAAAAATCAGTTAGTTAGTTAGTTAAATTGTAGATGGCAACTTGATATCTGTTTCTATAAATAGAATCAATATACAAACAACAAATTGAATAAACAGAATACAACAGTAAAGTAGAGGTCGATTCTCTCTACATTTCTTTCATTTTTTCTATCTTCTTCAGTTTTTGATAAAGTTCATTTGTAACTCGTGCTCCGAATTTCTTCTCAAACAATGTTATGTAGAAATTTGAGAGTTCAACAGTTAAAATGGAGTTAAAACAGCTTACATTCAAGAACTTGATTTATTAACTCGTACCTGTTCTCGTTAACTGTTAAAGTGGGCCACTTATTGATCATTGATCTAAATTGGATAAAAACGTGTTTGAGGAATGACGTTTTGATTGGATAGAAAGCTTCATCGGACCTTAAATGTGCTGGTAGATAGAGGACTTTTGGGCTCTCTTTTATAAGGGCTTAGCCCTTATTTTACAAACATATTAGTGTGTGCACAACTTCTGGCTTTTTCTTTTAGTTTTTATGTGCTTATTCTCTGTACATCTTTAGTGGATATTATGATGGATACTTGGAAATCTGTTGTTGACCGTGGTGAATAGTAGTTGTAAATTTTGTGCAATCTTGCTACATGTATATCAAGTTTGATATCATTGTGAGATGACAATTTTTTATACATTAATTTAGAAGAACGTGAACATTCGAACTCGTCTGTGGTTAAATTTTTTGGCGTTGATTTCTGCAAGTTTTACTTAATCCTAACTAAAGAGGGCTAAAAGAAACTATAAAACAAGACAAAGGTAGCCAAAGAGATAATTAAAACTAAATCAGCATACAATAAAGAAAACCTAAAGATCTGAAAGGAACGAATAAGGCGATGGATGTCGTGCAAAAATTCCACGACTCTGAGCTTTATTCCCATCTTCAAACAACTCAGAAGAAACAGGAAACTGTAAGAGCAAGATATTATTTAGACCACCATTAATCTTCAGTTTTCTGATATACTAAATCCCAAATAGAGATTGCACCTTCTTCGTGTAAAATCTGCTCCAAATCCACATTGCCATAGGTAGGATCCAAATGAAGCTGTTCTATAATATTTTCTCCCCAGTAATTTCCATAATTTCCAATTGCACTAGAAATCGTCTCTCCAACAAATTCATTATTCTGCTCATCCAAATTAGGATTTCCCTTCTCCAACAACATATTAATCCAGTCATTTAGGCTAGCTTCCTGCCTTGTAAGTACCCCTTCTTGATTCTCATCAACAATTTCTTGATTAATTACAGCAGATAAATCATCTTTACTGTAACTACATGTAGCCTCATGATCAGTCCTGGATTTCTTGTATTCCGAACCAAACTCCAATTCACTCTGTGGGCATTCTGAGTTTTGGCAAGCATATAGAGTAGCCGCTGGCTCTTCTCTTTCGGACTCGGACTTCCTTTTTTGATTGCTCCCATCTAACAATGCTGCAATCTCTTTGTTTTCTTCTTGTTCGTCTTCTTTGGAGGGTGAGATTTTAAGTGCTTTCTCAGTAAGTTTCAAAAGGGCTTCTTCTTGATTAACAACTCTGGACCAAGTTGTGGTTTCCGTAACTGTCATCTTATGTTGTAAGGACTTGGACTGATTCACTAGCCTTCTCAATCTATCCATGTTGGGATACATGTGCTTAATAATTGACGCCAAAACACTCACTTTCCAAGCCTTTTTAAGGTCATGTGGCTTTTTATAAGGTGGTACACCTTGTTCCTGTGCTACCACCCCTTGATCCCCCCACCAAACTTCATTTCCTTTAGGCCACCAAGGGGGAGATAACCCTATTTCCAAAGGGAACCTCCTTTGTGGAGGGACACAGTGTTGCATTAGGGCAGAAAGAATTGAACCTAAAGTAGTATCTCGCAATTCTTGAAGTAGATGCACGTAAGAAATTGGATCCAAATTGCCTTGCTCTACAATCTTTTGCAAGAATTCAGCAATGGCTACCGGAGCATGTTTATCAAACGACACTTTTTCTTTCCACCACTCCTTTAAACTATCCGATGAGCCAGTGACCGGCTTCCCCTTCTCCGGTATTATCCCATAAACAAAGCCTTGTGCATTACAAACCTCCATAATCTTCACCATGTACTTGAGAATTTCGTGCTGGGCTCTAGACATTATTTTCTTTCTTAACTGTTCTTGATTGGGCTTTGATTCTGGCTCCAATCTTTCTCTCTGCGCCATGATCTTTTCCAGACGCATCCGGTCCTTCCACATGCGTTTCTTGAGATCATTGTAGCTAATTTCTTCTTCTTCTTCATCTTCTTCATTTTCTCCCTCTGAGTGATCAATAGAACTACTAGGACTAGGGGGTTCAATTTCACCATGAAACTTCACCATTCTTCTTAATAATGTGTGTGTAATATGTAATCTTTTGTGTATGTATCAACTTTTATGTGTATATATAGCAGAGATATATATTGGAAAATATATAAAAGTACATAAGTGTTAACATTTTGAGTTCCATCTTAAAATGTTAACATTAATAAGAGGAGTAACTCAAATTCCTATAAATTGGTCTATATTTTCATTTTTAATCGATGTGAGATTCTTTCCCTTAACATGCCCCGCAAGATGATGGCTCGTTTGAGCATACCAATCTTGAAATTCGTGTGCCCATTTTTTTGAGTCTTAAACGGATCGAATTGCTCGTTGGAGATTAATGGACTCTAACATCATGTTAAGATCTTGAATTCTATCTTAAAATATCAACATTATTAAGAGCAGTAGTCCAAACCCTTATAAATTGGTTTATATTTTCATCTTTATTAGATGTTGAATTTTATCCTTTAACACTTATTAATATATAGATATAACCTCATTTGTCCAACTGAAATAGTAACAATTAAATGAACACGAGGTTTTCAATTTTATATTTTCATCTTTATTCGACGCGGATTCATTCCCTTAACAATAAGTGAGGAAAATCTGTAATCCAGCTAGGGGACAGTGAACAATTTACGAGATGGAAAGATGATTTTGTATATACGTATATACCTGAGACCACAAAAGATAGGATGATCTGTGAGTATGTGGGCTTGTGTTGAATTTGAGGAATTAGTTGCAGGAGTTGACATCATGTTTCGGCTATGTGTTAAATGACTTCAAAGGTAAAATAAAATAAAAAATTAAGTTACGATTTATGAGCAGAATACTTATTAATAATTAGGTGGAAAAAAGAAATATACAATTTTAGAAGCTGAACATAAAGCTTGACCTTCATCTATGAAGAAAAAAATAATAATAACCATGACAAAAAAATTATAGGGATATATGGAAAAAGTCCTATTTAGTTATGCTTCGTGCTTTTTATTGTTATATTCCTTGTGATTCAAGCTAAAGAAGTTACTTAGAGCCTGTTTGGTAAAAATTCTCATTTTCTACAGTAAATCAATTCTCATTTTCAACCACACATTCTTCAATAAAATAATATTTTCCATCACATCAATACTTTTTTCTTCTTTTTCAACCACACATTTCTCACCATATCACTATTCAAAAATCAATTCTTCCCCCAAAAATTCCTACCAAACACACTCTTATTTTACTTCATTTTCATACTTTTGAAATTGAAATAGATGAACGAAAATAAATCAGAAGTGTAATTGTGTAAACAAAGTAAAAAAAAAAAAAAAAACTCTTAATGCAACGACTAGAACTCGTGTCAAAGAAATTTTGAGCGTGAACTAGAACTCATGCGATGTGGCAAAGACATGCAACTCTCAAAAGGGCCAACAACCCCCAAATCACTTTATATATATAATAAAAAAAAATCACTTATAAAATGAGTCACTTATTTTTAACATTAATCAACAAAAAAGTTTTCTTATTTACTTAATCTTGAAGGTTAGTCGCCAAACATAATTAGTATTGCTTACTTAAGGAGTGATGCAACATACCGAGGTTGCATGCATGTGAGACACATGGTTCCATGGCGGCCTTAAATTTAATGTTTCAAAAGAGAGAGGTCCACATCTAGTTGTAAATGCGTAGTAAGAGCATTTGCAAGATACTCTTTATTTTTAAAGTGTATTTTTTTAAAATTTAGAGAGCGTCTATAAATTTAAAAAGTAAAAATTTTTAAGTACATTTAATTTTACTACTTCAAAAAAATATTTGTTATTTTTCCCTATCTCTTTATTTTCACTAGTTTTCCTCTAAATTATTATATTATTTTTTCATTGAAAATTGAAATACTTTGAATGCATTTAATTATAAAGAGTGAGTTTAGCTTTGTTGACATGTGATTGATTATAACCTTAAAGTTTTGATTATAACAAACAAGTTAATCTTATTTTCTAACAAGTTGAATTAAAGTAATTATAGTTTTTCAAGGCATATGATGGAAAATTGAGCGATGATTGTCAAAAGATAAAAATCTATCGTCACAAATTGGACTCATTAAGGAGGTTAAGATCAAAGTCACACATTCAAGAACTTAAGAGCCAACTTTCAGAGCAAGATCAAAAACTTGATTTCTTAAATAAAGTGTAAAGGTACTAACACTTTGATATTTGGTAATAAATTTTTAAACTCAAAATCCTTCTATGCATTAAAAACAATTTTGTGCATTGAAAGTCATTATAATGCAATGATTTGATCAAATATAAAAAAGATTTTTAAAAATGATATTTGAATTTGAAAAATATCTTTTATCTTGAAAAATTAGTTAAAAATATTTTTCAAAAGTCCACATCTTTCAAAACCTTCGAATCGGCCAAAACGTAAAAAGACCAAACAGCCGACGGTAGACCGGTCAGAATAAGCGGTCGACCGGCCAAAAGAGGCGGTCAATCGAAAGTTTTCAACGGTCCAAAATTTGACCGTTCTGACATCTAATTTTTATGTATAAACGACTATATTGGTCATTAAGACAATAGGCGGTGGACTGAAGTCCCATATTTTTTGACTTTTTGAACTCTATAAATACATCTACTTCTTGCATTCATTAAAAACATTTTTCAAGAGTATCAAGATGTATATATTTCTTCTACTTCTTCATGTTGAAAATTTTGATTAATTAAATCAAACTTGTAAAATCATCATATTCATCAAAGTTTCTCATCTTTTTCTTAGTATTTAATTTATTACAATCATTCATTAAAAGAGATATATACTTTGAGAAGATTTTTTAACTTACATTGCATTTATTCTTCTTCATCTTCTCATTGAAAAAATTTAATTGATTGAATCAAATTTCTAATTATCACATACATTAAAGTTTTACATCTAACACTTGAGTTATCATTTATTACTATTCATTGAAGTGTTAACCCATTTTAGTACTTAATTCATTTGTATCTAAATTTGTGGGTCGTATTGAGGTCTAGTGAAAGTTTAATAGTATAAGGATTGGAGCTTTTTATTGTAAATCACCGTGTTGGTCATATTGAGGTCCGTTAAACTCAATAGTGTGGGTCATATTGAGGTCCCGTAAAGCTCAATATCGTATTAGGATCGGTGCTCTTCGTTTGTAAGTCATCGAAAGCGTTGTAAATGGTTGGATTGCACCATAAGTCAATCAATATAGTGAGAAGATCTTGCTCGTGCTGAAGAGTTTGGTAACGGAGGATGTAGATCATTGTTTTGGATCGAGCCTCCACAATTATATCATTTGCATCATTTCTTCTCTTTTACTCATCGCTTTCATATTTGCTCTTATTATTTGAATTAATCTATTTAGTCTTTATTTGATTAAATTTAGATTAATTTTTCGAAAAAGTTTTAAAAATCAATTCACCTTCCTCTTAATTAGTTATTCTTGGACTATCAAGCTCTCCTCATTTGGAAATTAAAATTATAATTTAAAAAATCTTTTGGAACATAATTTTAATGATTGACTCTAGTCGTGGCAAATGAGTCTGTTGGTTCCAATGGTCCGTAGCTCGACTCGAAAAAAGTCTGAGCCGAACCGAGCCCACTCGTGGCTCGTTTGCACTAGCCGAAACTCGGATCAAGCCTCAAAAATGAGATTTGGCCCAAGCCAGCCCATGAGCCTCACGAGCCGAAATACAACATTTATTGCTAGTATACACTAATAAGAAAACTAGCTTGTTTTCCACTCGTCCATTTCCATCACCAAATTCAAACATTTCTTAGAGTTGTTCAATTTTTAGAACGTCTTTTGGAGATGTTTTCAACTTTAGAATTTCTTTTTATAAATACCTAATTCAAAATATTTTTTTTGCTTGAAGGATGGGAATGTGGAGAATTATGTATTCAAAATCAATGTGACAGTATAATAGTCGATGAGTTACAACAGATCCAAGCATACGATCTTAATATTGTAAGTTTTAGTTTCTTGATTTACTTCCATAATTTTTTTACTTCACTTTTTACAAAAAAAATAAAATAAAATAAATTATACACGTAATATTTTATTCTTGTATAATTTTAACTCCATCTACGTTCAATAGCCAATCCCAAGCTCAAAAAAGAAGGAAGGTTATTATTTGCTCTTTAAACTACTTACATAATTAATTTTTAAAATTTGTAAATTATTGACTAATTAGTTTGTGAATTTCAACAAGTTACATAATTTATTTTGTAGTTTGTAAATTAACAATCCATTTTTTTCTATTATTTGAGTAAAAAAAATCGTGAGCCGGCTCGACTCGAGCCAATGCCCTAGCCAAGCCCCATTTTTGGGGACAAGTCAAGCTCAGTTTCAGCTCAAGCCCAAAAAGCTCGAGACTTTTTTTTACGAGCCACGAGCTTAGGCTCACGAATCGGCTCAGCTCAGCTCGGCTCATTGCCGCAACTAGTTGACTCTTTAAAATAGAGAATATCTTATATTTAACGAGTCTCTTGTTTCTTTGAAGTGTGTGTTAAGATTGTAGGATTTTCATTAAAAACCAACTCTAGAGTTTTTGTCACCTAAGTTGGATGAAAAAACAAATAGTAGTACTGCATTACTTGAAAATTTTCAATTTCTTATATCCATCTTTACTCTTTAGTATCATTTGGTATCAAGTGCAGAATATATCAATAACCTTTTTCCAAATGGGTTAGCTTAGAAACGGTCGTCCTAGAAATATTGCATAATATATCTTATGGGTGCTTGATGAGAGAGATTTTTTTTTTTTTTCCAAAGTTTAAAAGCACTTTCTAGAGATATAAAGCTCTTTTGTTTAAAATATTGACTATCTAGTCAGAGTCAAAAAATATTTTTTCACGAAAAACAAAAAAAGGCTTAAAAGAGTTATTTTAGAGAATCCCAAATTTTGAGATTCTTTATAAAAGCTCTAAATACATTTTAGGTGAAGTTGTTAATATATCACAAAAAAGGATAATTGCAGCAAAAGCTCTAAACTTTTGAAATATTAACAGACTTTTTCCAAACATTTGATTTGTAGCAACCGTCAACTCTAACATTTTCAAATGTTGTAGGTGAAGCCCTTTTAGATAGTTTCCATCCATAATTCTGTCAGTTGGCAAAAAATTTAGCCCCCGTTTGGCCCTCATTTTTTCCATTACATTACATTAATTTTTTTTCTCTTCATTTCAACCACACATTTATCAAATAAAATAATATTACACACGTATCTAAAACTTTTCATTACTTTTCTTTATGCCCCCGTTTGGCCCCCATTTTTTTTCCATTACGTTACATTAATTTTTTTTCTCCCTTCGTTTCAACCACACATTCATTAAATAAAATAATATTACACATAAATCTAAAACTTTTCATTACTTTTCTACTACACATTCTCCCATCAATCACTATTCCAAAAATTTTGAACACCCTAAAATGGGGCCCAAACGGGGGCTTAATCTTGACTTAAATCTTGTGGGTGCTCGATGAGAGATTTTTTTTTTTCAAAGTTTAAAAGCACTTTCTAGAGATATAAAGCTCTTTTGTTTAAAATATTGACTATCTAGTCAGAGTCAAAAAATACTTTTTCACAAAAAAAGAAAAAAGAAAAAAAAAAGGCTTAAAAGAGTTATTTTAGAGAATCCCAAATTTTGAGATTCTTTATAAAAGCTCTAAGGGCGTGTTCAGTAGAGATTAAAATCGGATTAAAATTGAAAAATTAGCTGTTATTGTTTACTTTTATTAGACGAGTGAGACCCAATAACTGTTATATTTTCAATTTTAATTGGATTTTAATTTTTACCAAACAAGCACTAAATACATTTTAGGTGAAGTTGTTAATATATCACAAAAAAGGATAATTGCAATAAAAGCTCCAAACTTTTGAAATATTAACAGATTTTTTTCCAAACATTTCATTTGTTGCAGCTTTTAAATAGTTTACATCCATAATTCTGTCAGTTGACAAAAAATTTAATCTTGACCACATTTTTAATCTATAATATATTAAATATCGCATGAAGTAAGAATCATTTTCTGAACGATTTTAGTCTTACTACAATTTAATTATTTCAATAGTACCTTACTTTTCATTTTTCAATATATATTAAATAGAATATTAATTATTAAACATGCACGCATATAAATAATTGAATTGTACGAGAACAATCAAATTGATTCATGAACATAGAATTTAATTAATTTGAATCAATGAATATAGAAAAAGAATAA
>CAIGRT010149653.1:0-16135 GCA_903798405.1 Fraxinus platypoda | reverse complement strand
TGAAAATTGCTCACTTAATATTTAATATTTAAAATAAAATGTCTGATTTTTGAAAAGTTAAACCTTTAATCTGATTCTTAAAATTGAATCTTTAAAAATCTGATTTTGTGTAATTTCCTCAAAATTTTATTTGGAATTTTAGTTTTTTCAAGGGCATAATTCTAAGCCCATTTAGCCCTCATTATTTGTCATTTCAATGTTTGAAATAATATTTTTTTGAAAAATGTGTGGTTAAAACAAAAAAGAATTTTTTTTTTGAATTTAATGTGTAATATTAGTTTATTGAAAAATGTGTAATTGATAAAAAGATAGAAAAAATGAATTATAATTTTAATGTAGGTCAAACATGAGCTAAATTTATTAATAATTTCAATGAATCAACACTTTTGTTACAAAAAAAAAATGAAAAATATATTTTGCTGGAGCTTTAGCCTTTTCAAATCATATGATCTGTTAATTAATCTCGTATTTTAAGAAAACTTGATTCGACTTTTTGACTAATAACATTTGTCCTTCAAAACATTTCTTTAAACAAAGACTCCTTAAATACATATTTTGTACATTGGATCCACCGCATTTTGACACTTCTCTCTCTTAGAGCATCTCCAAAATTTATAAAGAACGTCTCGTACAAAATATAGAGCATCTTTAAATATAGAGAGTAATTTTTTTATACATTCCGACAAGCTCTTTATGTTGACTCTTTATTTTATTTTTTCCAACGAACATTTATTAATTTCTCCTCATGTCATATTTAACATAAATTTTTTTTTTATATGTTTTGATCATCAACTCAAATGTGATTTAAATTATTTAAATGGTAGAGTATTGAAATTTGAAACTTAATAACTACAATAATTGTTAAGTAAAAATAGAAAGTGAGTTTAACAGTCAAATCAGTCTTTATTTTAAAAAGTTAAAATAAAAAGTCTCCTGGAGCTTTCTTGAAACATATTTTCAAGCATTAACTCTATAAAATAGAGAGTATCATGTGATTAGAGAGTTTCTTAGAGATACTCTTATGAAGGATAATTCATTTATTACCAAAATTCAATATTGCAGTACAAAGAATAAGGCATTTTTTTTTCTTATGAAACTAGACAATTTTAAAGGATTGCTAAAGAAATCAGGTCTCAGAACAACCAAATACAATTATACAACAGTTTCTACACCTAAATAATGCCTAAATGCATATATCAGACAAGATAACTTGCCATGTGCAATACTTGCAAATTTCACCAAAAACCACCATAAATGGTAGGTTTAAACAAAGATAGTTCATAATTCCACATAACTACACATTTCAACTCGAGCTCTCTGAGTGTCTCAGCCGGTACCCATAACCAACATGCCTGAAAAGATATACGCAATCAGCAAATAATGACAGACAAATCAATAAAAGAGCTCAATGCAAAAGGGAATGGAACCTGTCAGATGTTCAATCTATTTCTGGCCCTTCNACATTTCAACTCGAGCTCTCTGAGTGTCTCAGCCGGTACCCATAACCAACATGCCTGAAAAGATATACGCAATCAGCAAATAATGACAGACAAATCAATAAAAGAGCTCAATGCAAAAGGGAATGGAACCTGTCAGATGTTCAATCTATTTCTGGCCCTTCTTCAGCAAAACGCCGAACTTCTTCAGCATGTTGCCATTTTTCTTCTTGGGTGAGTCATCTTCTGTATCTTCAGAATAGGGTAAACCCAATTTTCCACCAATTGTGTGGTAGTCAAAAGAACCCGTACTCTTGACATATTTGCCATTATTACCTGTTGAAGATAAATTTAAACAAATAAATGTGTCCCTTCTCTAGGGCTTAAACTTTGAGCACATGATCTAATATGATATTAAAGTCGACAAAGGTCTTGATCTCGAGTCTCAACACAACTGATTTTTGAAGATTGTTCACATGTCAAGCCTTTAATAAAATATATAAATCTAGCCTGCATGTGATATATGACGTGTTGAATACACGATTTTAAAAAATAGAAGTGTCCCATCTCTACCGGATTTAGCATTTAAACAATGTAATTCAACATTACCAGTTGAGAGCATTGCAGCAGCTGCCTCAGCTGCCTTCCTCCACTGGTCCGCTTGCACCTTTAATCTCCTCAGTTCAGCTTCCATCTCTGAATTTGCAACCTGTGCTGCATCGAGCTGCTCAGCAACACGTGCTGCTTTCCCACTACTTTTATCTGCTTCGTCAGTTAAATATCCAAGCTTCATTAAGGCCTCTCGCTCTGCAGCGCGTGCTTCTTCTGCCACAACAACAGCCTTATCATTTGCTTTGCCTCTTTCTATTTCAGTTTTCATGATTTCAGACTTCAGCATCTCATTTTCCTCTGCTATGCTCTGCAACTGTGTCTCCTTGTCCAATAAACTTGTTTTCATGTCTGCTAAAACTGACTCTGATTTTTTCAGTTCAATTTCAAGTTCAGTTTCTTTTTCTGTTGGCTGGTCTTCCCCCTCCAGATTTGTTCCTTTTTTCTCGAACGAAATACTTTGCAGTGCATTTTCTTTTTCGATCAGCTTTGCCTTCAGTTCCTCAACGTCTGCTCTAGATACTTTTAGCTTTGTCTCTAGTTCAGCTTCTCTTTCACTTGAGTCTTCTTTTACGCGCTCCACAACTTCATAAGCACTCCTAATCTGCAACGTGCTCTGAATATAATCTTCCTGATATCTTCTTTCAGCAGCCTCTAGTGCAGCTTTAAGTTGACTTGCTTCCAGTTTCAAATCAGTAAGTTCAGCTTTCAGCAGCTCTGATTCATTAGATTCTCCGTCCACAGAAGAGATGTAATCAGTGCTTGGATGATCTGTTATCTTCTTGTTGTTGCCTAGATCAGCCCGGAGTTCGACAACAAGTTCCTCCAGTGAATTCACTCTATTCTTTGATTGCTCTAACTCGAATACCAAAGATTTGTATGATTCCACAGCATTGATATGTTCAGAACGTACTGTTTCCTCAGTTTTCTTCACCACTTCCAGTTGCATTTGGGCTCTAGTAAGTTCTTCAAGCACCTGAGCTTCTGATTCTTTGCTATTACTTAGCTGGCTTTTCAATTTCTCAACAAACTCAAGATTCCTATCGAGTTCCATTCTCAAGTTCTGAACTTCGGAATGAGCTGACTCTGCACGTCTAGCCTGGGCAGCTTCTGCTTCAGCCACCCTGTCCAGCTGAATCTTAAGCCTCTGTATGTCGTGCAATGCAGAAGCCAAAGCTGTCGAGTCCATCGAGTGCTGCTTCTGGACAGCCTCCAATTCAGACTGCCATGCTCTGTCTCGGTCCTGAGAGATCTTGCGCAATTCTTGGATACGAGAGTCCTCGCAATCGGAAAGCTCAACCAGCTGCTTCTCAGTCTCCTCGAGTTTTGATGCCATGACTGCAAGTTGCCTCTTAGCTTCCTCTGCCTCCTGCAGAACCCTTCTCTTCCAAGATTCAGATGAGTTCAGCTGATCCTTTGACTTGCTCAGTTCCTCTTGGAGCTGAGCAAGCTGGCTTTCAAATTCAGAGACTAGGTTTGGTCGCTTCTTCTGAAAGTTTACAGGAAAAGGAGGGATGTCAAAGATGGACAAAGAGCAGCTCACTGTAACTTTCAGATTAATAACAGAACACATGGGATTTTAAGGATTTAAGATGGACACAAGGAAGGTTGATCAAGAATTTGTTGTTACCCTATTAAAAATAATAGAATGACACTACAAATCCCTCAAACCTAGGTGGGAAAATAAAGTAAAATGCATGAAGTGCAAGTATTAGAAAAGAAAAAGTAATGCTGTACGCCTACTAAAATGGCTAGATTGTATTGTGAGGAAAATTCTTAAGATAATTATTTATACACACTTCACTTATTTAATTTATCATATTTAGCCCCTGTTTGAGCCAAATTATTGTAGAATGAGAATGTAAAATATAACCGTTATTGGGGCACACACAAGAGATAGAAAATTTGAATTTAAATGTTGATGTGATGGATAACGGTTATATTTTTCATTTTAATGAGATAATAAGGTGGCTCAAACGGGGCCTTATTATTTTCCTCTCACAAGTCTTCCAAAATACGAACATAGAATGAAAAATATAGCCGTTATTGGAGCCCACACAAGAGATAGAAAATTTGAATTTAAATGTTGATGTGATGGATAACGGTCATATTTTTCATTTTAATGAGATAATATGGTGGCTCAAACGGGGCCTTATTATTTTCCTCTCACAAGTCTTCCAAAATACGAACATGTTAAACTTAAATTGAAATGACAACACAATCAAACCATGTGCACCCGAATTATTTTGAAGAAGCTACACTACTTGAAATAGAAAGCAGCAATATTTCAATGCTTCCATTTGATGAACTAAAAGTTTATTTCAGCTTAACTAATAATTAACCTATCTAGATATTTCAAAGCTTCCATTTGATAAATGAACAGTTTCTTTCTGCCTAAATGATACTTAACCTAGAAATTAGACTCACAAGTCTAGTACATGGTTTTACCGTCTGAAAAATATTTTTAGGTATATTTGAGATTTTTCTTCCGTCGTTTCAATTGATAACTGTCAAATGTTGAGAGGGTTTTGCTCAAATATACCTCAGCCACAGGAGTCCGCGTTGATCGACGAACGACAACCTTGGAACTTCTATCTTTTGGAGTTTTGCTTGCTGGATTTGGAGATGAAACAGGATCAGAATCAGATCCTGGAGTTTTGAGCTTCCGGGCTGTCCGGGGTGTGGCAGAAGACACCTTGTGAGGCACATCCAGGGATGCAGGTCTACACTCAAAATGGATACAACAATGATAAGATAAATGAGACACAACATGTGAAACTAAATATAGGCCACTGAACAATTTCTAAGGATGCCAATTACCGATTTTGTTTAATGGCACGTAAAAACTAGGCACAAATCAGTTGGGTTAGATAGAAAATCGAAGAACGGTATATTTATGTTTCCAAAAAGATGGAACCATTGACTCTTCATCCAGGCATCAGATCGTATAATGAAATTAATTCTATCTCTAACAGAGAATATTAACATCAACAGTTCAACACATATCACCACATTCTTAACACCGATACACATTGGTCCCCAGAAAGCATTTTTAGCAACTAAGATAGCATCACCAGCAAGCATATATGCTTCACAGTGAGTATGATTGCACGGCAGACATATTTACCCACAACCTAAGTAGGCAAGATTTTTTGATCCGATCTGATGGAATTTCAAAGATAGACTAACAAAGGTAGAACCCGAATACGATACCACAAACAGAAAACAAACTCATGAGTGACAATTACCTTGCTTTTGGTGTTTGCATACTTTATCTGTTCAGTAGTGAATGAAGAATATGGAAAACTAAATCTTTTCACCTTCAAAGGCCCACCTGACCCACAGCACCTGCAATAGTTCAGAGAAATTCTTGGCTAAGAAAGAACTTTAGCTACAAACATATACACAAATCAGACGAGACAAATAAAAAGTTCAAGGAAATTAACCTTTAAGCGAATTCAATTGGAAAAACCAAACAGAAGATACATACAAGCAATAAAATCCCTTCAAAGAAACTCCAGAGAAACAACCTCCACTTCCACCAACCAAACAAACAACAAAAGGCAAAAAGAAAGAGGTCGCTATCAAGGGAAAATAAATATCATTACCCAAATTGTTCTTTGCTTTCTTTTTCTTTTTGCTTCCATTTTACTTCTTGCTTACATTATATAGCAACGACATCATTCAGACAACATCATAAACAAAAATATTACATTTATAGCCCAGATTTTCAGTAGAAATTGTAAGAGCTAAGAGAATTCTCACCAGTCACCATGAATATTCAATGTGAAATGTGCAGAACAGGGTCTTTTATTATTATTATTATTCTATATTCTACTGTCCGTTATAATGTATAAATCAAACCAACTGTACAATTAACAAGATATCTGTCCCCACCTTAAACTTGTTCAAATTTCCCTTTAAAGTATTCGGCACCCTAAACAAGAATTCTTAAATCTTTTCACCAATAAGCAAAGTATACGTAGAGAAATGCACAGGCAGATCCAAAAGCATCTCATTGAACCATAATAGCACGAGGAGAAAGAGAAAATAATGGCCGCATTCAAATAATACAGCAAAAACTAACAGAGGTTCCATCTCAAAATTTAGATCTCAAGAACTATAATAAATCCAAAGGGAAAACTAAACAAGCAAGCTCTGTTAACACACAAATACATGTTTATATAATAATAATGCCATCCACAACTCGAACTTTGAAGCTTAAAACCAACCCACATTGTAAAACAAACTCAAAAATTCCACACCGGCTGAGAGCTAAAAAAATAGAAAGAAAACACCAGTCCACAAGAAAAAGCCATTCTCCCAGGCCCAGCAATTACAAGCAGATCATACACAGAACCCACTAAAATTGGTAGTTCTTTTTTAGTATGCAAAAAAGGCACACAAGCAAATTAGCAACGTTCAAAGATACAAGAACAGTCTGAAATTACCAAAATTTCCTAAAAAAATGAAACTTGTTCCTCTTTTTCACCCTCTTTTGGCAGTGAAAATGGAAGCTGTCTTTTTACTGTTGGAAGAGCAGCTTCTACACAATTTCCAAGAATGGAAAAGGGAGAAGAAAACCCTAGTCTTGGAAGATGCTGAAGTTTAAGAGAGAGAATATACCGTATAGAAAGACGGTGCGTTATGCAGTGGCTTAGTTCTGTAGCATGAACTGAGGCTGAGGGTGGTGCTTTTGCTCTGCAGTTCCCGAGTCAGTTTCTCTCTCTTCTCATTTGCGGGAGACTCGATTTTGAGATTTATATCTACGCTCCTCACTCACGCGCTTCTGCACGTTGCAATTTAATTTTCATTGAGCACCCTTGAACTATGAGAAAATACCATTTTGTCACTCTAGTTAAGATTTCAAAATTTTAGCCCAAATTAAAATCAAATTTTCAATAATTTTTGATAAAAATTGATGAAATATGATTTTGAATCTTATAAAATGTGTGGTTAAAATTAATTGTTGACTTTGACTTAAATTAAAATCTGAATTTTAAATTTCTACCAAACAGAGGCTTAATCGTTATTATTACGAGCAGTTTGGCTAAGCTTAAACATAAGTAAAATTTGTTCTCAAATATATTTAGATAACTTAATATATTTTAAAGTGAGTTTTATCTTACTGTACTTATTTTCAATTTTTATTAGTAAGTAGAATATTTGATCATTCCAGTTATGAAAGTTAATATGTTTTTTATTATTTTTAGAGCATTGTTGGTTAAGCCTGATGATGGTGTGTTTGATGGATATTATTGAGGAAAGAATGTATTTTAAATATTGATATGATGAGAAATATATGGTTAAAAAGTAAGGAAAAATTATTGATGTGAAGGAAAACATTATTTTATTGAAAAATTGTGATTGAAAATGAGTTTTGAAAAATGTATTTTGAAAGAATGTGTGTCAAACAGAAACCAAATAAGCAATGAAAATTTTATTTTTTAATTGGCTTTCCAGATATCTTCTTTTCTAGCCAACGATTTGCTACACTTGTTTGTTCTCGTTCATTTGAGAAAAAGAGGTGTATTCATTTTAGTTTTTGAGATAGGACACTAAGGCCCTATTTGATGTTACATTTTTTCTATGGAACTTGGAAAATTTTGAAGTTCCAACTTTTTGGTTGTTTGATAGCCAATTTTTTCTTGGCAATTGGTTTTCATGCCAACCCCCCCTCCCATCCCAACGTGACCACCATTTCCATGTTTTCATTGAATCCACTTTGGTGGGGAAATGGTTTTCTATCCTTTTTTTTTTCTTTGTAATGGAAATAAATTCTATCCTCAATTGTAAAAAAAAATTTCATTTTAATGGACAATTTTCATGGAAAACAAAGTCAAACGAACATCAAAAAATCCAAAATTTCAACATTTTAGGTGGAAAATTATACAAATCAAATACAATTAATTGACAATTCGCGGGAAAACAAGTTCTAGACAATTATTTTTTCTGGAATCCATTTTATTTCCACCAATTTTCCATTCTTGCAATCAAACGAATCCTAAGAGACAAATTTTGTTTTTGGTTTATTCATTTTCAAAAATAATTACAGAAATTGGTATGGTGGGATCTATCTCTAAAATCGATGCCGATGGGGAATGAGCATTCAGTAATAGTCCCAGTGGACCAAGTGGTCCATAAAGTACAACGTGAAAAGTAAATACTGTCTGCACTGGCCATGTACAACTTTATAGTTTGATATTGATTAAAATTCAATTAAAATTAAAAATATAGTTGTTATTGGGTCCCACTCGTCTAATAAAAATCAATAATAACGACTAATTTTTTAATTTTAATCCGATTTTAATCAATACCAAACAAGCTCTTATTATGCACATGATAAACTTTAAGGGCGTGTTCGATCGTGCTTAAAATTCAATTAAATTTGAAAATATAGTCGTTATTTGATCTCACTCGTCTAATAAAAATCAACAATAATGGTTAGTTTTTCAATTTTAATCCGATTTTAATCTCTACCAAACACGCCCTAATTTTGCAATTGTGTTTGAGCCACATTATTTTGGAAGAATGTATTTTGAAATAGTAGATTGATGGAGAATGTGTGGTTGAAAAAGAAGAAAAAGTTATTGATGTGATAGAAAATATTATTTTATTGAAGAATGTGTGGTTGAAAATGAGTAGAAGAATGAGAATGAAAAAAATAATGTGGACCAAACAGAGCTTTAATAGGATTCGGGCAATTATCAACAGGTAAAAACCACAATTAGAGGTCAATTTAAGAGTGTGTTTGGTGGATATTATTTTGGAAGAATGTATTTTGGAATAGTAGATTGATGGAGAATGTGTGGTTGAAAAAGAAGAAAAAGTTATTGATGTGATAGAAAATATTATTTTATTAAAGAATGTGGGGTTGAAAATAAGTAGAATAATGAGAATGAAAATTTTAATGTGACTCAAACATGGGCTTTGATCTTTATCCAATAATGTCGTGTTTGGCATGCCAGATGAGAGACAATGACCACTACAAATTTTACAATCTTGACATACATCGGACTCGTTTGGCAGATTTTTTGTTTTTACTTCTATTTGTTTATAAAAGAGCTTATCGATGAAGTTATTTGAGACAGTTTTTTTTAAAAAAAAACTTTTCTAGTTAAATAAAGTACTTTTAAAAAATTATCTAAACATGTTTAATTGTAGCTTTTATGCCAAACAAGCCAATAGAGTACTATTTATGATTTCCTCTATTTTCGCTGTAAAAAGTGCCACAAAAAGGCAATTGTAATTTCATGTACATCTTTTCTTGAAAAGTTCGACAAAAAGTAAAATGGAAAATACATCCATACTTATTGATTTATGCAACTTAAAAAGCGTCTCTTGAGTCTATTGTGTGAGTAGACTGTATAGTAGACTTGATGACATGACACTTGGAATTATTGAACATTCCAATAAAATTCATCAAATCTATTAATTTTTAAACAATAAAGATATATTTGATTGACTTTATTTTTAATTTTTTTATAAAAAAGTCACTTTCCACTCAAGTTCGTACTTTTGAGGCGTTTGATTGACATTTTAATCATGAAAAAATATTTTTCAAAAATTAGTCACGTAACCATGGTACCTCAAAAACAAGGAAAATATTTTTTTTAATAGGTTTAGATATTTATCTTCAAAGCAATTCACACTTCCCCAAAAATTCAACTTTATGAAAAAGTACAACATTTTCAAAATTGAAAATTAAACTAATCAAACACATTTAATTGATAATTTCCATATTCTTTTCATGTAAATTTCAGGCTTGCAATCAAATACATCCTAAGTGACAAACATGTATGTCATCACCATGTTAGTCTTGAGGACAATCACCTTTCGCAAAGAGTTCATGTAGCATTCTTCGGATTCAGACTGATTGCACTTCACGATACTAATATGTTGACCTTCGAATCTACTTAATCAACAAATCCCAACTTATTTCTCATTCACGCGTAGATTACATGCACACTTGGATACACACGTTGAGGTACGATCCATCGCTCCATAGGGGAAGATGCAACAATCATATGCACTCCAATGTCTTGATCAAATTACAAACAATATTTGGGTGTGAGAAAAAAACACGAAAGATGAAGTAAGTCAAGTATATATTATACCATAAAGATTACCTTTCAAATGACACGTGTTGAGTATTTATAGGATAGGGCATTGTATTTGTTGACAAGGCCCTTGCGTGTTTGACACATCGCTTTATCTCAACGATTCATATGTAAAGCTCAATGACATTAGAATCATGCTGTGTACAAACTAAGCTGACAAATTTGATTTACAAACTATGTGTTGGCAATATCTACACCAATCATTTGAAAAATAGTTTTTGAAATCAATGAAAATAAATAATTTAAATCTTGTCAAGTTTTGTACAACTAGATTAATTCATAAATTTACTTGCTATGAAAGGTCTGTGACCTTCCATTCATTGTCGTAGGCAGATCAACAAGAATGTGACAACTTAAGGCAGCAAGATTTGGACCTCAACGAACCCTACTTCACGCACAGGTCCCTTACAAGGCACTCGCATAGGTAGAGCCCGCGCATAATTTTTTTTTTAATACATGGTAGGGCCCACCATGTGAGTACCTTGGTGAGCCCATGTGGGGGATAATTCCCTGAGTTTAGGTCACTTCTCGACGTCTCAGAGAGATGATGTGACATAACTGCTGGGGGTTGCATTGCCTCGAAGAAGCATATGGCAAGGCATTGGGCTATGCTCCTAACGCGTCGGACAATATGTCTGAGGCAATGGGAGATGGACAATCAGAGATTCAGAATCAGAAAGGTATAAATATATTTTAAGCTAGCTTCATTTTGACCAGAAAATAGGTCAGCCCTCGAATCTTATAATAATTTATGTTCCTGAAAGTCATCCAAATGTACAAATTTCACTAGAATATAGCTCTTTTCGAGTCCACAAATATAACAATGCATTCTGCAACTGTCATGATCTCCTCAAGCAGGACGAAGATTACGATAAGAGTCTAGTCCGTGCCTCTCATTGGGAGCATCATATGCTGAGCTTGTGACTGGACATCAAACCGGAAAATAAAATGAAATTAGTCAAGAATCAGATCCAACCACTATATGGATAAGAGATTCAAGTAACCTGCAGAGAATTAAACTAACTTCGTTCATGCACAGAGATGAAGGCGATAAGTTGATAAACAGCAATTGCACAGCAACAATTAGATACTTGTAATCAAAAAATACGTTCAAGGAGCACATTTTGCAATTTATGGTGAATAATAAACCAGAATCAAAGTACTGAAACACAGCTCCAACTCTAAATCACAAATTATAGAAAGGTTAATCGCTTAATTAGAGCATAGCGTTTAGCAATACTGAGCATCCCAACATATCACACACCGTACATGCCGCTGCATGTTCAAGTAGCATATAGTTCAAAAATAACACAGGCACCGACTTCATGTAAACTTCCAGTGTGTTCTCAGTCTAGGTAGCATGTATTATGAACTAGAGTATAATAGTAAAACAGAGGAAAAATATATTTTACACCTGTTCGTTTCGATTGAAGTCCAGGTGAAGAACTGGAAAGAATCTACAGAATGCAGACTGGACAAGCAAAAAAATATCCCCGTCAAAGCATAACAGAATTTATGTTTGCAAATATCCCCCATCACTGCTCTTATAAGTTGCTTCTATTCTTCTAATTATTGTCTCACCATTCGAGGATATGTTTGTTGTACTTAAAAAATAAAAAATAAAATGTAAAGAGTATTTATACGTACGCATAAATCAATTGCCATCACTTTCCAAAAAGAAAAGATAAAAAATAAAATCAATGGAAATTAATCACCGGAGAAGATCAATTAGAAATACTAGCAAATCACTCCATGAGGAACTCTAGACAACTTATTTGATTAGCCCTCCTGTAAGTTATACAAAGAAAAGTACACTGGAAATTGACAGGCATGACATTCTGAAACTCGGTTGATCAAATTGACTTGTGTCAGAATTCATAAATTCATGGTGATGTTCATTAAATCCTCTCGAACTTCATCATGTTAAAATCAACACTTATTCTAGAAATCAACACTCAAACAGCTTTCCCTACTGAAGGACATATCAAGTCACTTGTCCGAATGACGGTGCTGATCCTATCGAACCACAATCTAGCGACAGCATTGTCAACAACCATTTGAAGGAGAAGTTAACAAAGGTTATTTAGTCGCACGATATTTAGGATAGGTAACAATGACTTAAAGCATAATCTTTGTATATCCATTTCCCTATCAAGATACAATAGAAACAGTTTAGAAAATGTCGCCATCATCTCTCTCTTCCAAGAAGATGAAGACAGCAGACCAGCTATTTACTATAAAATGGGGCACAGTTTAATCATTGTTTTTGAAGAAGAATGCTCAGTAGGAGACAAAAGATCTGTGACCATAATCAAGGACGTGTTTTTTCCTTGATACACATTGAGTTGAACAGACAGAATTGGATATAATCTCATAAGGTAAAAGTTTGTTCATAGCACATAAGAGTTGGAAATGTACAAGAGACACATACAGTATACATATTATGAGTGTTTGATAGTGTAAACAAGCCCAGTTATGTGGGAACATAGAGTGGCACACAGAGACGTAGATGGTGGGTACCTGAGAGTTTCCATAATTAATGACTTGTGAAAATGAACCCTGGTGAGCAAGCTGTACATATACAGGGACAGTAATTGCAATAAATATTTGTACAAATAGCCTAAATAAAAATCTTGGATAGGCACCCAAGAGAATGTGTGACAGGATACCTGCGAACTAGTACTAGATTGTACTACATCATTTTTTGAAGATCCATCTGCACCCCTTGTCGATGCCTTGGTGTCACCCTGTGGAAAAATCCGAGTCAAAATATCAAGCTATCAAATGAAATTAACCAATATAAAAACCGCTGAATGATGAAGCAATTTACATTCACTCACCTCCATCTGTCATGCCACGAGAAATCAAAAACACCGAAACCAAAAACAAAATCCATCAGTTGCAGTACTTAGCAATATCTAAGGAAAACTAAGCAGTACACTTTAGACCACAAGCAGGACTTAGTTTAAAAAATACACATAGGAAGCACCTACCTCTCTGTACCTAGCCAGGTACACCTTAAGTGGATCAACGTAATCTTCAAACCCTAAAGTCACCATAGCCCATAACAAGTCGTCCCCATTAATTGTCTTTCTTTTCTCTCTCTGGCACTTATCACTTGCCCTTGACATTTAAACAACAAAGACAGCTTCAATTACTTACACATCTACAATTATATAATGCTTCCGAAACAGATATTGAAATTTCAATTTGCAATTGAATTCATTGCACATAAAATCAAATTACTGCAAAGTCACTCATAAAAAAACAATAAAACCCATAGTTGCATACTTGTACACACTTATACAAATACAAGGTTTCTTGTCCATATAAAACATGTACAGATTCCAAGAAAAATGCTCAAGTGTGCGCGTGTTGTTTGCGAAATTGAAATTTTGTAATTTTCTGCAACAAGTTACACGTAATTCCATCAATTGCACACAAATGTATGTATAAAATAAATAAAACAATATATTAAAGACGGAATGTTAAGTTTAAACTCCTTTGGGATTTATATGCAGACATGGAAGTAATTAAAAGAAGGCCAGACAATCCTTTTTACTCCAATCGTGAATCATCGATGCTCTCCTTCGTTCGATCAATTATTCACACAAAGACACAGAAAAAGAAAAGAAAAACGCAAACACATAATAGAGCTTTTGGCATACTCGCTGGTGATGAAGCTAATAAACTCAGAGACGCATTCCTGAACGGTCTCTTTAGCGTCCTTGGCGATCTTTCCATTAGCAGGGAGCGCCTTCTTCATGATCCGACTAATATTCGCGATAGGCAGGAATCTTTCCTGCTCCCTAACATTCGATCTAGGGCTCAGATCCCCACCACTTTCGTGGCTGCCGCCGCCAGGACTCCCCGGCAGTAGTCCCTGCTTGCCAGCATCCGCCATACCTCCAAAACCCTAGAAAACAAAATCCAAACTCAGTGACCATGGATGAATACAGTTATAGATACAAGGATTAGTGAGTAAAAGTAGAAAGAGAAACTAGAGAGAGGGAGGGGGGAATGAGTACCGGTACTCAAAAGGGGGTGTATTTGTATTTGGGAGGGAGAAGAGGAGAGCGAATTGGGAGATCGGAGGGTGGAGAAATGGGAAGAGAGGAGACGATTGAGATGAGAGATTGGAAATGATATTCAGTCTATCTACACCGTCTGTTTTATGATACAGATATTCAATATGATTACACCACGTGTCACTACCGATATCTTAACGGACCTTATCGTTTTAACACGATGTTCTTTTCTCATTATCGATATAATTTCTGTTTTCTGAAAAGGATAATGCTGTGTACAGACCCCCTCACGAGAGAGGGGCCCGGGCAATAGGGGGCCCACGACCAATAAAAAAATCATGGGCCCCCTCTCTTGTGATTTTTAAAGAGAATATGATCTGTACTTAACAAATTGGAAAAAAAAAAGTAATAATATTTACTAACTAAAGGCATAAAAAATAAAATAAATAAATAAAAGTGAATGGGGCACCCTTGCCCTACCTGTCCCGTCCCGCTTTAACCGAATATGAGGATGAGATAACGTGACAAATTACTCGACTTCATAAGGGAAGGAAATGACCGATCGACCCCATATCCTTCTCATTGCCATCTCTAGTTAAGATTCCATTAACTGGATTGGACGAAATTACCTACGAAACAGTTGGAACACATGCTGTACAAATTACCATTCAAGTCTCGCCAAGAGCATTTTAACAAAGTTGAATGACATTTCAACGACACTTTCAATAACATTTAATGGAGTCTCATTATGCGACCCAGAGTTTAGTTATTTTTGAATAAATAACTCATTTCCTCGATCAATTTTTTTCAATAATGATTTAATTTAATTTTTTAAAATTCTAGAGACTTGATTTATTGTTTTAAATATCTTCA
Organism: Fraxinus platypoda; assembly: GCA_903798405.1. NCBI lineage: Eukaryota > Viridiplantae > Streptophyta > Magnoliopsida > Lamiales > Oleaceae > Fraxinus > Fraxinus platypoda. Next base: position 1,069 of record CAIGRT010149653.1, on the reverse strand, counting down.
AGGGTTGATCTTTTATTTTTAAAATTAGTTAAATTCATATAGACTTGGGTATAAGGTCGCGATGTTGAGTCAAGATTGAGAGTTGTGCACAAGATAGTGTATGAACATAACTATTTTTTTAGTACAGATATAAAATATAATCTTCTTCTTAGTTACAATAAAATATCGTGAAAACAAGTGACATAAATATCGCATTTAGAGAGGGCTCAAATAATTTTGGGAGTCTTAGGCAAGCATATTTGAGGAAGCATTTTAAAAAACAATCAAAAAAGATTTTAATAGAAAAATTTATCATTGACGAAAACGATTATACCAACGAAAATAAATAATTATCATTCATTCGTACAAATTTGCTAACAATAATTACCATATGTGACATTGGCGCAGGTCTGTCAACAAAGACAAAAATGTTGACCAATGATGTCGTTGGCCATCACCAATAGTACTTTTATTTGGTTAAAAATTATATTCTTGACCGATGTCCGTGGATTCAAACCAATGATTTCAAAATTAAAAACATTCACATTTATTTAATCCCCTGTTTGGGTTTCATTATTTCAATTTATAATAAGAGAAATAATATTTTTTGGATAATGTGTGATTGAAGAATAAGAAAAAAAAATTGGTTTATATGTAATATTATTTTATTGAAGAATTTGTGGTTAAAAAAAAAGAAAGAAAAAAATGTATTATAAATTAATGGGGGTTTTGTGAATAACAAAGGGGAAGATAAAGAAACGAATGAAGATTTATGAAGTTGTTGGGCTTGAAAAGTAGTGGGTTAAGCTTTTTGAACAGGGTCAAATAGGCTTTTTGAACAGGGCCACAACAAGGGGCGCCACAGGCCCTTTTCGTCTAGCAGGGTTCATAGTAAAAGTTTATCTACTTGTACATAATTTGGTGTATATCAAGATATACATCCTCTCACATGAGAGTGAGACCCACTTGAATAAAAAATATTTTCTCCAAATGAGCCTCACCCCCATGTGAGGGGGTGGATACCTTGATGTACACCAAATTATGTAGGGAAAAATTCATGGATCAGACATTTACTTTACCAAAATCAAAA
>CAIGRT010149645.1:0-11708 GCA_903798405.1 Fraxinus platypoda | reverse complement strand
CTCGTGGACATAACAGAAAAGGTTTTGGAAAAAAAAAATTCCAGATGATCAAGGAAGAAACACAGAGTTAAAACAATATCCAAAAAATTGAAGCACAGTAATGAATCAATCCGATCAAGAAACATTAATGTGATGTGTGTGCATGTGTGATCCAAGCTCAGGCAATACACAGGAATATTATGCAAGTAAATATGCTTCCAAGATTACAAATCAGTCACAAGAATCCAATCACCAGAGTTCATAGACCAGTAATCAATTAATCATGCATCAATTTCGATAGTCCACCAAACCGTACTCAAAAGGTGAGGTTGGAATGATCTTACCAGTTACTGTTGAAAAACAATAAATATACCTTCAACCCCGAGGTTGAACAAGCCAACCAGAGTCACCAATCATCCAATCCAGTCAGCACATACACAATAAAACAAACACGAGGAATTAGTGTCTATTAAAACAAGATGCCAATGTTATATTATATGTTCAGACCTTCCAAGGTTTGTACAGATAATATTACCCAAAGGAAAGAACCCAAATAGCAGATTAAAATGGAAAAACACGGCCAAGCCCTAGACCGAAAAGGCTCTGATACCAGTTTTGTTGGGTAATCACAGTGGAAATCTTACACTCACAATGCAAACAAACATTATCAAAGCATAACAGAAAAACAGAGAAACTAAAACAAAGAAATCGAGAGCTTCTTCCCTTTCACCGGCTGAAAATACTAGGCTCGAGAACAGCCCTTCCATGCACTGCAAATCGTCATCCAGAGAGAGAGAACAACTGCCAGAACCACTCAACACTTGGCTTGGATCATCGATCAAAGGATCTGCCAAAAGCAGCCAAGTTCAAGCCACCAAATTGATCGAGAGCAAAGAAAGATGAAGAGTATAGAAAATGTGAAAGTGAAGTCCCGTCCAAGTCTCTCAAGGGAACCCAAGAGACAAATATCTCACAAGAATAAACCCCAGCCGTCGATCTCATCCAAGGGCTATAAGTGATCCTAAACTAGCACAATCCAAGTGACTACCAAGCTACCAATAAGTGGATGCCACTTAAGCAGCAAAGTAAAAGAATAATCAACAATACAAAAGTCACAAATAGCACTAGTCCAATAGTGTTAGAGAACTACTAAAGCCCACAAATACCTACCATCACATAACCTAAAGTCAACAATCTTTTATTTTTCAGTCATGGAATGACAGAGCGATCCCACGACAGCTAAATGAAATTGGCAAAAACTCATTAAAATGTGGATCAAAGGGACACTAAATAAAGAAGGATCATATTAAAGGACATACATCTTGTAATCTACATTTTACTTGAATAAGTTGATGGGTAAGTTGCACTCATCATATTAATGTTACTTAATTCTGATACTTCGTTTGATTTTTAGAGTTTTAAAACGATTTGATTTGTACTTTCGTATTATTTTATTAGGGTGAATTGTGTGAATGATGCAAAATTTGGAGAAAAGAGTGACGTAATCATGAATCAAGGAGATGTTGATGTAGTGAAACTCGGTGATTGGAGGCTAAATTGAAAGAAAGAAGTGAATAATAACGAAAAAGGGTAAAATCCAAATTTTGATGACTCAGTTGCAACTTTTCAATAGTTGATTTGGACCACAAAACGATAATTGAAGATTTCTAGTAGTCATCCGGATGTAATTAGAAGTCAAAAATGATTGAAATATGATCAAAATATTTTCAAAAATCAATTCTCAATCGCACAAATATGTACCAGATTTTTAGCCGAAATTTGAGACCCATTTTTGACATAGTAAATATTCAAATTGAAAAAAGTTATTTGAAGTAAAGTTGTAGCCATTCGAGTTATCTTCCAACGCACTTTAAATCACCTCAATCGAATGTCGGGAGAAAACATTATGATAAAAATACTGAAACATGCGCAGTGTTGACTTTTTACATGAAAGTGGGCGCTGCAACGCCACTATTCATGAATATCAACAGCATTGCATCGCCGCAGTGCCACGCTTGTAGCATCGAGGTGCGCTTAGGGCGAGAAAAAGGGTTTTGGATATTTTGGTATCTTTTTAAATTCCAATCCAACCCTAACTCTTCCAAAACTCCATGATAATATAAATACAACAATAAAGATCACTTTTAAATTACAATTCATCGAGTCAAGAAAAACAATTCAACCAGACAATCATCAAGAAATCAAGAACAACATCACAAAGGAAATTGAAAATATATCAAAACTAGTTTTTCTATTCTCTTCTTTATGTTGTTTAATTTGAATTTGATTATTTTTATGGCTTCCGTCATGAACTAGACATCTAATCTAGGGTTTGATGTAACCAAAAACTTGATAATATTGTTTGATTTTATTATGGTTAATTATTTGAGATTTTTCAATCATATTTGTGTTTTTTTATTTTTAATGCCTTCAATTATTTGGCCACTAATTGAATGATTAGATGCTTGTCAATTTCGACAATAAAGAGAGAGAAATTTAAATGTGATCATCGAATAACACAACCTAAGTTTTATAGGTTTTGAGAGAAAGTATAATTCCTTTAAAACTTGTTCCACGTAAGAATCATGAACTTGATAATTCTTTAATTTTAATTCGAAATAGAGATATTGAAATTAAATTCTAAAAATAGTTTTTATTTGACACTCGAGAGATGAAATGGAATTTAATTAGAGTTCTTGCTTATAAATTTTGAAAAATTGATTAGAGATAATTATATAATTGATATTCATATTTGGTCCCTGTTTGGCCCCCATTTTTGGAGATTGAAAATTTTTAGAATAGTGATTGATGTGAGAATGTGTGGTTGTAAAGTGATGAAAAGTTTTTGATTTATGTGTAATATTATTTTATTTGGAGAATGTGTGGTTGAAATGAAGAATGAGAATGAGAATGAGATACTTATATTTTTTATATTCTTTTAAAAATGTTTTCATTGACAATATATATATTTGCAACTCTGCTTGTGTTTGAATCTAATTTTGAGGAGAATAGAAATTTTGGAATAGTGATTGATGTGAGAATGTGTGGTTGAAAAGTTTTAGATTTGTGTGTAATATTATTTCATTTGATGAATGTGTGGTTAAAATGAAGAGAGAAAAAAAATTAATGTAATGAAATTTAATTTAATGAGGCTCAAACGGGGGCTTGATAATTAGATGAAATTATAATCCTAAACTTTATCATCTTGATTATTCTTCTAACTTACATTTAATTATTGAATTTGCCACAACATTCATCACATTAACTTATTTAAAACCATTTATTCCAAATTTCATTCATCTAGATAAGATAAGAGCTACACAATAATAGTACTTGGGTAGAAATTAAATATCAATCCCCATGGGTTCGACATCCATACTTGATTTTTATATTACAAAACTTGACATTGTACATTTGCGGCATAATAACGTTATAGAAAATGTGTAACATGAGTATTGCTTAAAATTGACAAATATAAGAGGAGATTGTAAGCTTCTTCTCAAACCTAATGGCGATTTGTACCTCCTATAACTTCGCCCCCTCATTTTTATTTTTTATTTTTTATCTCGCCAGGAATCTAGCATACTCTAAATTTGTTATATAGACAACAAAAACGGGAGATAGAAAATCCTAGTTTTTGTATGCAAAGACATGAATATAGAAAATCTTAGTTTTTGTATGCAAATACATGAATATTATACAAACTATTACATAAAATTACAGATCATGAAATTCAACCACAATAAAGTTCTAAATATAATACATTTTTGTCAACAATGTTCTTACGAACAAATGACATTACAAAGAAAAGATGCCTAACAACATTTTCTAAAAGGGCCTCTAAAACAGTAATACAAATAACCCTTCTGCTACAAATTCCTGTCTAATCCAATCACCAAAAGAAAAACCCTTTTCCCGTATAAAACACTAGGTTTGGTTGAATTCTTCAACCTCCCAAAAAAGGCCTAGACAAGCTATGAGGTCACTCTTTACAACAGGAGGATAAAAGAACATGGCCAACAATAGCCAACCATGAAAAAAAGTGACAGAAAAAAACCCTCCTTCAAAATGAACCTCACAGCAAACATTAAAGGGCAATGGTTTAAAATGGTGTGGAGTTCAGAGGATTTGATAGCCAGGAAAACAGCAAAACAAAGATTTTGGGATGAACTGTAGTTAAAGATTACTCTTAGTACTTTTAGGCATCAAGATATAAGGCAGATTTAAGTAGAAGAGGCACTTCTATATGTGAACCAGCCGAGGATCTTCATTTCACATGTATAGTATGAGAGCTGCACGTAAATTCTTCATGAAATCCTTCAATGAAGTGGTGAATTCTTCGTCCATCTACAGAAAATAAGAATTAGATCTAAACAAGTTATCTAGTGAAAATCGTAATAAGCATTAATGGTAGCTAAGTACCTAATTATCATTGGATCTTCTTTTTTAGATGAATTAATGAACCAAACAGAGTGGCAAAAATGAATTCATGTAGTTGACTATTGAAAATAAGGCCTGCTTGTCTTTGTTATTCGAGTACCTCAGGTACATGATTGGAAAGCAATACTAGAAGGGGCTGAAAAGTATAAGCGTATAATGAACACGATATTAACTTGTTCTTTTCTTTACGCTGTCCGTTACTATCCAATCCTCCTAACCAAGCATGCCGCAATTGCATGCAAAGCAAAATCTAAACATGAAAGTACCTGAGCAATAATAGTTATGTCAATAGCAGAATCTCCGAAAGATATGGCACTGCTATTAACAACAGAAAGATGGAGTTTCTCAATTTCAGCAACTATCTTATCCAGTATTCCTTTCTTTCTTTCACAGTGAACTCTAATAAGGACTTCTTTATTAGAAAATCTTGCTTCAATTTCTGGCAGAGGCTCATCAATAGGGCTACTGTAGAAGTTCTCCTCTGAGGAAGAACTTTCACTGTCAGCGCAAAGTTCATATTTCTTGACAAAAACTACAGATTCCATGGATTTCTTCCTAGTTTGCTCCTCAAGATTCTTCACTTGGTCTTGGAGTTGTTTCAAGTACTTAATGGCATCTCCAAGAACAGAAACCTTGTCCATCTGTTTTGTGAAGTAATGATCAATGAATATTAGCATAACAATGAGCTAGGTATATGTCCACTTTTCATTGCAGGTTTTGTATTAAAACGAAGAAAAAGTGTACATAATATTCTCGTGCTTCTCACACACACAAAACCGGCCTAAGCCCATAAATCCTTTATAAAGTTGCAGCACGAGAATTGAACACGTGATGACAGACGAAAATAATTGAGATTTGATGATTGAAGGCTATTAAGTAATTTTTTTATTCTGATGCTCATCTACTGATCATTTCGAGTTTTGTTAATTATTAGCAGATGTACTATCTATATTAAGAAAGAAACTAGTACCTTTTTCAATCCAGGAACAAGAGCAGACAAAGCTATGAAACTCTGGCTGAGCTTTTCTCTTCTCTTCCTCTCAGCTAGAATATGATCGTGTGGTTGAGTCAGCTGTGCATTCGTGCAAGTTCTCTTAGCTCCTTGAGAAGCCTTCAACATGTAATTTTGGGTCCCGAACGAAGATTGGGAAATGACAGAATCAGAGGGGAAAGTAGGACTACTAGAATACCGTGTCTCCTCCTTAGGCTTCACAATCCCTATTTGATCAGTGTAATTTGAATTGACCAAATGAAGATTGTCGGACAGAAGTGAATTTGGTAATTGATCAAAATTGCAAGAATTCCAAGCGTCATTTTTCAGTGATGGTGTCCGTTTATTGTCGAACATCGACTGAGAGAAAGACTGATGCAATTCCTGATTACCAAATGCGGCAGCCATAGACACTCTGCTCAGGTCATCAAGTGAGTTTACAGGCCATTGGTGAATGAAACCATGATCATCCATGCCCTGTAAATGGAGATGGTATTGATTAATCTGGTGACAACAAATTGCAAAGTATAATTTCGATAATTTGGAAGAATTAGAAGACTGTTGGAATTTGCAGTATGTTACCAATTCAGTCAAGCAACTGATGTTTGTGGAGAATCCTGCAAGAAAAAGAACTAGCAAGTTAAATTACAAAGCCGATTATATCAAGTTATGTTTAATCCTACGTTCTACGAGGTTTCCTAATCCATACTTATGTTTTGTGCATGTGCTGTGTTTTTGACAGAGTGAGATAGGGCTCAACCTTTACAATAGAATGGACAAAGCAGATCCCTTTTTTTCCAAATTCCAGTCCTATAATCAAGGAGATTGCTTAAACATTTATAGGTCCAACATATAAGTCGAATGCCTTTCTCCCTCTTGTTTTTCTTCACGGATTGTTGATTTAGACATTTGAATATCTCTTTAATCAATAATAGGAATATAAAAATCGATTAAAAATCTTGGTGGGTAGCTTTTAAGCTGGTAGAAAATAAGAAATAATTGGACCACTTTGCTGTCCAATTATTAAACATCTCACGACTAGCTCCGTTGAACTTTGAGGTTGCAGAGTGGAAAAACTCCACCAAATCCCATATAAAAAAGCAACATATTCAGCAAAATTGTACCCCAAGTATGAAGTTAGAATATAGTACACAAAATTAAATATAACTAAATATAGTTTATTACGACTTTTAAATGTTTGTACAGAATATTCATGCAAAACGTCATAAATTCTTGTTTTACATCAATCTAATTTAACGTATCAAGTCTTTGATTAAAAATTCAGTCCAACAAAAATATATTAAAGTAACATGAGCCGACAATCGAAAAAATACACGTCATTCGAAGTTTCTTTTGTTCAGTACACTCCACCGGCCTATATACCACATGGATGCTCGTACAGTACTAACTACCGTGACTAAACAGAAGCCCTATATCCCAAACAGGAATATAAACTTGATTTTTATGAAGCCTCTCGCTCTGCTGGTGCCTGGTGGTGCATCGTGTCATGAATAGGAACAGCCAAAAGCAAACTTATCTTCTTGAACACTTTGAACGACGAAAGATCCATCATCAAAATTCGCACTCACGTAACAGTATACCAGAATACGAGTCAATAATACATCAGTCGTGCAAGTATTTCTCCAATCTCAAGCAAGACGGGCCTCAAGTACAATCACTTAATTATGAAAAACTGCCGGTTTCAGATGCAGAGTTCAAGTCTAATTCAGAAACAACTAAAGACGGCACTAGATATAGGAGAAAACTGTGGGAAAACATGTATATATTAACAAGAGAATGCTGAGAGATGAAAATTCCATTGATAACAAATCTAAGCATACACTATATATTACAGCATATATCTGTGTGCAATCAGATTCCCAAACACAAGGGATTCTACATTGTCTTGCAAGAATATGTATGTACTACCTGGCAACCTGTTGCGAAGGAGGCCAAGCAATGTCGTCATCTGTGTATCCATTTATGAAGAAATCCGAGCAATTTTTCTGGCACCCATGATTATATGGGTTGCGGAACCTCCCATCTGGACCGTGAAGATATCCATAGCGTATAGCATTTGCCAATTCATTTGTGGTGATGTTCCGAGCAATCTGCAATTCAAAAAGTTAGTGACTAACTAATGCAACTCATTCGAATGTTATGCAAAGAAGACTAATTGAGTGTGTGTTGAACCAAAGAGAACGAATTCATCGAGCAAAGACAGGAAAAAAATGGAAAAAGAAAATCCACTCACAAGAAGTGCTTCATTGGCAAGCATGTTTGGCTAAGCTTAAAAGAAGTAAAAGCTACTTTTAACTTCTTATTTCCAAACATATTTGGACATGTACTTAAACCTTGAAGCCAATACTCAAATGTCAACTCTTCAACAGTGATTGGAAAGAGAAATAAATTAGAGAAACAAAATGGAAAATATTTAACCTGGGATGCTTGAACCGTCAATAAAGTTGCAGTAGCAATAAAGATAGGTACATCCATGACCAGGAAAGAAAAAACACCAGGATAATTAAAAATCATGTGATGAATCCATGTTTCTCCCGTTGCCAATGTAGGTAACAATGTCCAAATTCCTGTCATATTACACAAGTACAATCTTATGAAAGGTTGGGCAGCGACATTTACAACTAACAGTACATAGAAATTTAGCTGCTCCAACATACTTTGGACAGCAACGATCCCACCAAAAAATGCCGTAGATGTCCCCATGCAGAGAAAAACAAAAAAGTCCCGTTTATTCCTCTGCAAAACTCACGGCGACAATAAAATTAAAATGACGCTAGTAAGAGATGAAAATCTGAGAAAAATGAGAATGCAGTGGAGAACAAGCAAATAACACTTGGGCTGCAAATTCAAAAAATCATAATGCCATTGAGAAGGTATAGATTTTGGTACATGTTATATTCTGTAAAATCATGGTTTTTTGATAAGAGGTCACACTTATGGAACATTCAGAAGCTATTGACTAGATTCTTATTTTGGGTGAGTCACAAGGACAGAGAATACAGGGAAGAACGCAGCAATTCGCACAAGGGCAGACATTGGAACATTGAGAAAAGCTAGATCTGACTGATTGTGATAGAGAAAATTGAACAAATTCAAGGATCAAAAAGAAGCAAAGGTACAATTTGATTCAAGCACCCAACATAATTCTTGAATATATCTGGCAATTTCGCCTCTTAACATACGAAGATGAAGTAAGAGACACTTGACAAAACCTATACCAGGAAAGATTATATGGCAATTCTATATATTCATCAGTTGTTAAGGGCACGATGAGCATGGACACAGTTCACTGAGTAACAATTATATGAATTCTTACCTTCCCCACACAATTTGAGATCCAGGGGCAATGATGGTCAAACTGTTCCACGCAGCGTTTGCATGTAGGACAGTGCTTGGAGCGAACGGGTCTTATTATCTATAATACAAACAACATAAGAAAACAAAAGGTTTAAAGAGCACTCAAGCACCAAATGCATCAGAGGAAGCAACTAGATGCAATCTTAAATTTTATCAATCATTTGCAATATAACAACTTCGCAAACAAACCTTGCAAGTAGGGCACAGTTGAGACCAGTTTCCCATCCAAATGGGATTACTATTCAAATCAGTGTCCAATAAAGGATCCTGAAATTACATTAAACCAATTTGATCAGGTACCAGTCACTAGAAATAATTGAGAGACCAAATATTATAGAAGAAATCAGGTACCTCCGCATCAGTATGGCTACCCACCCCTTTCTTTATATAACCAGGATCTTTACTGCAGTAGAATGAGAGACAATCATCAACTAAAGAGCAGTAACAATAAGGGTTCAACTTGAAGACAGACGAAGAACTGAAGCTACACTTGCTGCTTTTTTCTCTCAGACATTTCCTTCCAACAAACGTACCAAATGAGCAGCAAACAACACTATCATAAATTCCTAAACCATGTGACAACACGGTTGAGAAAATACATTGGTCAATGTGATATAGCCATTTAGAATAGTAAATGTAGAAACAAGATTGCCACAAGCTCTGGTTGCCAAAAATATAGCTCTTCATGTCACCAATAGTAATGCTAGTTAAATAGCAGTTAAGAACTCACAAAAGCATATATGAACATTGTTGATATATCAATATTGCATACTACATTCAGAGTTACAGTAAAGGCAGGTATTATGCACTCATATATCAATGGAATACAAATATCTTCCGTGGTATTGTAGAAAACTGGAGAACAATCAAGAAATACATGTAGCAGCCTAACTTATTAATGTATCATTGACAGCAAAAGTCTACCTACTGCAGCGCACAAGCATGATTAAGGCACCAACTGCTAAAGAAACAGCCGTCCATCCCCAAAGTCCAACAACAGCTGTAATCTTTGTAAGATTAGGATCTAACACAAGAATGGAATAATGATTAGCAAGATAATCTACGTCACCCACTAATACAAGAATAAAAATCAAGATACAGATTTACCAACCAAAAAGAACTGAACCAATGAAGAGAATGATATTAATAACCACAATACTGAAGAGAAATGGGGCATAACCAATCGTCCTGCCTTTTCCGATGCAAACTATGTCTTTCCAATGCTTGGTCTGAGTACGGCGTGCATTGGACTACATCAGATTAAATCATTCAATGTTATACGAACAAAAAAGGAGTGACATTGTGGAAAAGATAGACTATTTTTGAAATAAGCGGTAAAAAAATTATGTTGCCGAGAAGATGGAGAGAAGACAGAAACAGAAACAGAAACTGCAATCACACGAGGAAGGGGATCCAAGTCAAATTTTAAAATTCAAGTTGCAACAGAGGGCATCTTCTTAGAATTTTAAATTGAAAATAATAAGGACAAGCAAAGAAAACACGTGAAATGAAAAATATTAATCACCTGATGGAGTTCTAAATTGCATGTTTTAGAGAAGGACAAACGTATTTTTTATCACAACAAAAAGATGAAGATAACAAAAACAGCAACTTTATCTGCACCACATAAAATATAGCTACTATAAGGGATGACTACTACTTGGATCGACAAACTCTTTATACTCAGTAAGGTCTTTCATGCAAAATTCACACAGAGAAAATGTACATGAAAGGAAAATTCTTCAACTAGCAGACTCGAGCACTTGACCACTCAAAGCATGACCATTCCCTCTCTTATCAACTGTCTCTCAGAAACTACAATATAGAACTCAATAGTAGACACAAATACAGTAACATGAACGTGGACAATACCACTTCCAATTGTTCCTGTAATCCATCATAACCTGCACAAGCCTAACATCTCCCTCTTGCTTCACTGACAAGTGAAATCCATGACTATTCCTTATGAACCACCACCCCCTTTTTTTCAAAACCAAATGAAGAATCATATACCGTTGGTCAGAACCAGAATTTTAACCAATATTCAACAATTGCCTATCAAATCAAATAAGTCATGCCAAGACGATAAACGGTGTCAAATATCTCTTGTACGTCATTTTTCTATAGACCATAGGACCTTGGAATGTTTAAATTACAATTCTTTATGTGTCAACAATAATGCAAATATTTATTGCTAAAGCTAACATGAAGACAAAACCATTTTGATACGCATTACCACCAAGTTACATACAAGGAATTGGGCGACATGCCGATGACCTTTATCAGAAGCAAGCTCTACAGGGGTGAATCCAGCTTTGTCTTTTACCATTAATTCCTGCTTCGTGCCAGCATGTACGAGTACAGTGCATGCCTCAAAATTTCCTCCCAATACAGCCCAATGCAAAGGTGTACAGCCTGGCCAGAAATATAAAATCAAAACTAGCAAAATTGTGCAGCTGTTCTGGTCGTTAAAGCGTCTGGTTATATGCTTTTAACCACTCTGTCCCATCCCAGTTGTAAAGTTCTCTACCACAGTATTAAGATTGTTGATTAAACAAGCATGTTTACCTCTGCTTAAAAAGGAAGTTAAATTTACTTTAGGTTACTAGCCCCTGTTCGGTACAGTCTAAATAAAATCTAAATCAAAGCTAACAATTAATTTTAACCACGTATTTCATGGACACGCAACTTTTCAACCACACATTCCACCAACTTTTATTAAAATCTACTAAAAATCTTATTTTAATTTCTATCAAACATGGGCTAAATTTTGGCAAACATGATTTTTAAAGTAACCTTTTTTAACCTTTCTAAGTCCAGGATAAAATTAAGTCCGCACTTCAGTAACAGTTTATTAGAGTTAGAGCTGTCCGTGGGTCGGTTCGGTTCGATTCAGTTCTGAAGATAACCGAACCGACCC
>CAIGRT010149630.1:0-18205 GCA_903798405.1 Fraxinus platypoda | reverse complement strand
CATTACACGTTGCTTGCACCTAGTGCCTATAAAATTCTCATCTAAGCAAATTGCTATAAATGAGTCTTCTACCGTGTTATATTGCTTCCACAAGAGATTCAATATATTTATCTTAACCTTTTGTAACAGGGGCTAAGAGATTAAACCATCCAATAATGCTATTTGTACATTTTTTTCCTTACATTGAAAACGACGATGTACTCTTTGCTTTCAAAAATTCCTAGGCGGAAAAAGTGTTTTTTTTTTTTTAATAAACTGTTCAATAATGTACTGTCATGTGACACGATGTAAATAATGATCTAAAAGATAATGTACATGTAGCATGATTGTAAACCTTCTAGCTCGATAATGATTTAACTCATTTTGAAGTACATTTAGCCCATGTTTGATTTCTATTATTTCAAATATAAATTTTCAAAATAAAGTATTTTGCACGTAAATTCAAATTTTTTTCTACTTTTTAACTAGACATTTTCTAATAATTCAGTATTACCTAGGTGTGAACCATGATTCTTGTCTAGTCAATTTAACTAGAATTGTAGTTCAATCATCAATGTCAATTTTGAGTATAACAAAGACAAAAATAAATAAATAAAATTAAATTAATTTGAGTAATCAAGCTACACCGCGTATCAACACCGACTCCAAGTCATCCAATTACGTAAAGAAACCAATAATTCACAGCCACGTGGATGATCAAACCAATCAGAATCAAATAGTCACATTAGACAACAATATCACACGGGGGACGAATCCGTAAAATGGGTAAAAATGCAGGGACTAGAAAGGAAACAAGGTCGTTTACGTGATCTATTTGAATCACCAATTTAGGTTAGAGCAAAACCCTTTTCCAGAGTCTTCTCTTTCTTCATCGTTTGGACTCTAAACCCAAACCCTTGATTCTGGTGGCGGCTGATACTCTTTCACCTTTTTTCTCCCACTAAAAACCCCATCCCTCTCTCAAAGAAGCGAGATCTGTCAGTTCAGAGTCTATGGCCGCCTTTGCTCCTCCAGATCGTATCCTTTTTACTTTGTTTGCTTTGTTTAATCTTTTTTGCTACCTGCACGATTGAATTTGATTTGAGTTTTGCTATATATGTGTGTATTTGCACAGTTTTGTGTTGATGTTTGTGGTGATTTTGGTGGTTTGCTTATTGTAGATCTGATTGTGTTGAGCATCTGGAAATTGGGGGTGTCAAATGTTTAATCTGTTTAATGTTTATTCTTTTATTTTTGTTGTTTTATTCTTGATTTGTTGTGTTTGGTATTACGGGGAGGTTCTGTTTCTCTTGGAGATTTGAATTTGTGTTGTTTTGATAAAAAAAAGTAGTTCCCGGCTTATAGAGATTTACTCCCTTTTTATTTTTTATTTTGAAAACACTCATCATTGAAGATTAGGTCTGTTCGGTATTCTTATATCATCTCAGGATCATGTAACTTCTTACTGGTATTTGTACCAACTTTTATCTCCTCGGAGTACTTCTTTTTTTAAATCTTTTTGTTCCATCCCGGAGATTCCGACGGGTGGAATTGAGTAACTGAGTGTGCTTTTAGTTTGGATCCAAATAGATTTATGAATTAACTAGGCGTGCTCCAAATTGAATAGCGAGTGTACTATTGATTGATTTGTTGATCTATTGTGTGGTTATATTAGTTCGTATTGACATGATTGTTATATCACAAATTGAATATAGTGTTTACTATACTGGATGAATATTTGTATCCTTTACTTTTCTATAGAGGCTGCAGGCCTGCTACAGAAATTGTCTTTGGACCCACAGGCGAAAACTCTGGAAATTCCAGAGCCAACCAAAAAGGTTGATATATATGTTTGACAAAGATTTCTTTTTTCTTGATGGATGGCTGCATAACCTGCATTGATTAGTACAGTGCACGAGTTTGGGAGTCTGTAATTCATTAAATTGATATCTTCTTGCAGCCTTCGTTTGATTCTGGTAACGCGACTGCTGGACACGTTCAATCAAGGGATGGGTCTTTGACTCCCATGCTACCGGATCTCGTTGATCAGTCTATGTGCTATCTTCCTAATGGCTACCCTTCTACTGCATACTATTATGGAGGTAAGTTTATAAAGAATTTGATATTATGAATGTTCTATGCCTTATCTAATTACAATTCAAACTTCAAGCTGGTAATATTCTTATTCTTTCGTAGCTTAATTTGCTCATTCATTTGCAGGCTATGATGGGACTGGTAGTGAGTGGAAGGACTACTCACCATATGTGAATTCAGAGGGAGTAGAAGTGACACCAGTAAGTTTTCTTATGTACTCAGTGTTATGCAGATAATGATGTGTTAGTATTGCTCGTGATGGAATTTCTCATTTGTTTATATCCTCTGCACTGATGAACTGTATACATTTCGTTGTCTGTTTCCGATTCATAGCACATAAATTAATCAGACTCCACATTCGAATCTTGATTCTTATGTGCCTTCGTTGAACAAATTCAGGGAGTTTATGGGGATAATGGGTCTCTAGTATATCACCATGGCTATGGCTATGCTCCTTACGGGCCATATTCTCCTGCTACTACACCTGTTCCAACTGTTGGACATGACGGTCAACTATATGGAGCTCAACACTACCAGTACCCTACTACCTATTTCCAGTCAGCAACAAGTGGTCCGTATCCTACTCCTGCTGCCTCTGCCAAGGGTGACATATCGGCCTCTGCAGCTGCTGACCAAGCTCCTTTATCAGTGGCTACTGGTGATGCGAAATCTAATGGCATTGCTAATAGTGGGAGCATAAAGAAAAATAATGGCTCGAATGCGGCAAAACATACATACCCAAATTCGTCTTATGGTTTTAATGGTACGTATGGACGGAGTGGCTTTCCTGGAGGAATTCCTGCTTCTGGTTATCAGGACCCAATATTTTTATTCGATGGTTCACGGTCACCAATTCCATGGTTGGATGGGTCCTTCATGTCAGATGGGCAGCCCAGGCCTGTAACTGGCTCTTCTATGACTTCCTCCATGTCAAATGGAAATGGCCTTCCCTCATCAAGGAATCAGAATTTCCGTCCTCATCTTATGGTATATAATATCGTATTACACTTTTAAAGTGTTTTTACAGTTTTTAAAGAATATTATAATTGTTCCATGAGGTAATTATTGTTTTTAACCCAGTGGATTATAGTTGTGATAGTGTATCCTATTGAATGTGTGTATCTCTTGCATTATTTTAAATTGATTGTGAGGCCTCTTCCCATTCGATTCATGAGTTAGTTAGAGGGAGGGTAAAGTTTTTCTCACACACTAATATTTTACAACAAAAGAAATATGAATTGG
This sequence comes from Fraxinus platypoda, assembly GCA_903798405.1. Lineage (NCBI taxonomy): Eukaryota > Viridiplantae > Streptophyta > Magnoliopsida > Lamiales > Oleaceae > Fraxinus > Fraxinus platypoda. Next base: position 14,890 of record CAIGRT010149630.1, on the reverse strand, counting down.
TTCTCAATCTATTTCAAGTCTTTGGAATTTTATGATTGTTCACTATCTTAAATTTAGTTATCATCTCTAGTAACTTACAGGAATTTCAAATGTCTAACCTACAGGGTTTGCACCACCCAAGGCCAATGTCTGGTATGAATACAGCTAACGGATACATAAATAGAATGTATCCCAACAAATTATATGGCCAGTATGGAAACACATACAGATCTGGGTTTGGCTATGGATCAAATGTTTATGATTCACGAACAAATGGTCGGGGTTATATGGCTGTTGACAGCAAGTATAAACCCAGGGGAAGAGGAAATGGCTTCTATGGATATGGCAGTGAGAGCATGGATGGTTTGAATGAGTTGAACAGGGGGCCAAGAACAAAAAGCAGCAAGAATCAGAAGGGTGTTACGGAAGTGGCTCCGGCTGCTAAAGTGCAAAACGCCCTGCTGAATGGAACTGCTGATATCGAGGAGAAGTCAAGTGTGGCTCCTGACCGAGAACAATTTAACCAATTGGAGTTCCCCGTGACTTATACCGAGGCAAAGTTCTTTGTAATCAAGTCGTACAGCGAGGATGATGTGCACAAGAGCATCAAATACAATGTCTGGGCTAGTACACCAAATGGTAACAAGAAGCTGGATGCAGCTTACCAGGATGCTCAGCAGAAGTCTGAAGGCTGCCCTGTTTTCCTTTTCTTCTCAGTAAGCATCTGCATTGAACTTGTGGTGATCTATTGACTTAGTATTTTTACCTTATATTTGTTCGTTCTATCATTTTCTAGGTAAATACCAGTGGCCAATTTGTCGGTGTTGCCGAGATGGTTGGGCATGTCGATTTCAACAAGAATGTCGAGTACTGGCAGCAGGATAAGTGGATTGGTTGTTTCCCTGTTAAATGGCACATTGTGAAGGATGTACCCAACAGCTTGCTGAAGCATATCATCCTAGAAAACAATGAGAACAAACCTGTTACTAATAGCAGGGATACCCAAGAGGTACACTGTTGCTTAACTGAATGATTGCTATATCTGATTATTTATTATTTGTGATTGCAAGAAATAATAAAAAAAATTGGTTTCCATATATTTAAGCTCATGACTATTCCCTTTTCAGGTTAAATTGGAGCAGGGGCTTCAAATGCTCAAAATATTCAAGGAGCATTCAAGCAAACAATGTGTCTTGGATGATTTTGAGTTCTATGAGGATCGCCAGAAGAGAATTCAGGAGAAGAAAGCTAAGCAACAGCAGTTTCAGAAGCAGGCAAGTTACTCGATGTATTGTGTTATGTAATTGTGTCAGTTTAAGGATTTGGAGCCTCTAAGGGCTAGTCTCTCTGGAGCGCCATTTTTTATTGTGAAAATGAGCTTGATGTGACGTGCATGCTTTTTGTACAGACGCAGGTGTGGGAAGGTAAGCCCGCTGAAGAGAAGATAAAGGAAGACACAAATGGAGATATCAAATCCAAGCCTTCAGAAGTTATTTCTGATGTGGTGAAGGAGACTACACCTGATGAAACTTCCGGGAATGACAACCTTTCTGAGAAAACTAATGTCCCCAAAACTATACATCCTGATGTGGTTCCAGAGAAGAGCCTAGCTAATGGGGTTGCAAAATCTTGCTAGATTCAGCCAAGCACAAAGGCGGTCCGTGCTCTTAATGGGGTGTGCTTTTACAGGGATTGCTCTGAACATAATATGCGCGTGATAGCGTCCTGGTGGGCAATTGGACCGCCTTGATCAGTGTCTTACTGCGTAAGAAATTATTACTCAATATGATAAGCCTGTGATAAGAGCCTGAGAAGATATTCTCATAGTTTAGCAAGACGGAGATCAACTAGTAGGATTTTACGGAGTATGAAGTCCCATTCTTCCTTTGTGATTTGTGTCTCATTTCCATTCCTTTTAGCTTCTAACAAGTTTTCTTGTCCCTAGGGGTTTGGGTTTTATTTTCTTATAAAATTTTGCTATAGCCTTTTCTCTTGGTCGATTTGTTCTTTTTGTTTTCTCCATTTTTTTCTGGGAGTTGCTTCATTTACTCAGCTTTAGTCCTATCTTGTAATCCTACTAGATCCACTTGTCTGTAAAAGAGCTAAAAGCAAGTTGGGTAAGCATTGCGATATGGTTAAGCCTTTTTTAAAATTATTATATATATTATGTCATATTATTGCCGTCTTACAACAATAATCTTGTGATTGGAAAGTTGTTTTCCATTACAAATAATTTTTAAAAAATGTGGCCGAAGGTTATACACGAGTCTTGCCAAGTCAACTCACCATTAACATCATAAACGCACACAGCATAACAACACCAAAACATGTCTTTATCAAGAATAGCGAAAGCAAAATTTGAACTTAATGGACATTATTTAAGTTTGAATAAGCAACTAAAAATTACTTAAGTTTGATTCAAACTTAAACTCACCATATTCAAAGATAGGGACTCATTTCTTATCAATCATTATACATCTGCCAATAGAGCTGATTACTATCACCAAATATTTACACTCATAACCCATGCCAATAGAGGCAATGCCATCTGCTCTCCATGCAATCCTTCAGCCACAACGTCAATCTTCAATAGATCTGTAACGAGGGAAAAAAGTGAGAAATCAGAGAGAATGTCTTGGATTTAACCCGCTCCTGATAGGGCATCATCAAACACAAACAAAAGAAAAAAGGGCATAATTTTCGACTGAACCGTTCCTGATACAATATAAGAGAGACCATCATCAAGCACAAACAAGAGATAAAAAGGCATAATTTTCGACCGAACCAAGATGGGCACACATTGTTAATTTCTGACACTAGAAAGGCATTTATATAGCCCCTGTTTGACACACACTCTAAAAATACATTCTTTCAAAATTCATTTTCAACCACACATTCTTTAATAAAATAATATTTTACATCACATCAATAACTTTTCTTTATTTTTTAACGACATATTTCTCATCATATCACTATTTAAAATATATTATTTCCTCAATAATATCCATCAAACACACCCGTAGCCATAATTTGTATTCTTTGGAAGCTTTCTAGTTATCCCCACAAACAGGATGGAATAAATCCTTCACTGAAGTATGATCTGTGTTTAAATAGATACTTCCAATATTCATACCAGGATGCTACCAAAGAGGTGTTAAGTGACAAAAACAATAATTCTGCTCTTTTCAGGTAACTGAAAGATCTTTTTCTGTCAAGCACCAAACTATTATGAGGACAATCCTAGGTTTCTCTAGAGTAGAAGCTACACATCAAAAACCTATAGTTCATATCTCCTTTTTCCCAACCCTCGAGTAACTAGAAACCTACTTATCGAGTAATGAACACAAGTTGCCTACAGAATTCACTAGAATTGAAACTACGTGCAACATGAAACACACAGTTTTTATACCATTGCTGGACTTTACGGAACTCAGTGAGAACCGGGTATATATTCTCAAATGCAGTATATGTCTCGTCTCTGACCTGGAAAAAAATAAGTTATGTATTATTTAATGGGAACACCTGTAAGGCACAGAGAATTAATACAATAATAAGAAAAGCTACATGTCAATACCTTCGCTCCTGTGAGAACAATCTTCCCCGAGACAAAAATAAGCAGCACAATCTTAGGTTGTTTCATCCGATATATTAATCCAGGGAACAGTTCTGGTTCATACTGTACCAACAGAAGATGTCATTAGTACATTAACAATAAAGAGAACATGCAATTGAGCCAATGCTTCAGCTCCTCAATCCAAGAAAAATCATAATGCCCTCGCTAATATTTTGTTATTTTCAATTCATCCTTTGATTAATGGTGTATAAATAGTTTCGCAACTTACTATCAATATTTTTGAATTCGTTATTATCTTTTGATTATTTCATCAATTCTCAACCATTACCCTGTGATCTACGTGTTCGGGTGCATACATGCGTACTTTTTTCCTTGTTGCATGCATGTAAATTTTTTCCATTCTTGGTGCATGTGGTTGTATTCTTTTTTGATTGATGCTCTATTACATTTCAACTTTCAGGTTTTTGTAGGATTTATTATCACTAATCACTCTGATATTTTTTCTAGTAAAAGGCAATGAAATTAAATGCAACAAATCTAACTCAATTTGGTGTTCAATCTGTAATATAAAATGGAAAGGAGTACTGTATGATATGACTATTTCTCAGCCTTGTGTTTCGGATACATTTCAGAGTTTATTAGAGTTGACAATAAAATCTAAACAAATAATTACTTTCTTCTCAACAATTTAAACTTGAATATGAATAAATAAATAAATTACTCTATTCTTCAATTTAACAATTTAGTTTCTGTTTGGCAAAATTTATAATCATTTATAAATAGTCAAAACTTCATTTTCAACCACAATTGCCGATATTCCCACAAGCACCATCTATTTATCCACCACTCACTTCGATCTATAAATTAAACCGTAAATACATTCTTCCCATACAAAGGCTTGAGCTTTTTGATTGATATTTAGTATCGAAATAAAAGAATGTTTTTTAGTCCAATTTTTCTAGCTCTGAGGGCTGAAGGGTCATAGAGAAAATGAATTCAATTAGTCAAATTTATGGAAAACTAGAGTTAGAAAACAAAAATTGGGCAACTCGAGACTAATTAATTCGGTATTTTGTGGCCTTTCTAGATGAAGTGTGTATAGGGCAAATTTGGACAATTTTCATCAAAATTTTCTAAAACATATATATTTGAATAAAAAAATGTCATAATGTTGTAACTATATCACGTGCTATGCACGTATTACATTCTAGCACGTACATACTAGTAACAGAAATGCATCATAAACTAAAACATATGCAAAACTTATATTTCTTTTAGGCCATGTCTTATAAAGAGAGAACTCATGTTTTAGGTCAGATTTAATGTTGGACACATATTGTCTCCATTTTACTGTACGATAGAATTTCCATTAAATTGTTGACTGAGTCCTAGTAAAGCCTAAAGCGTTCAAGTGATAAAATTAAACAATATATTCAAGATTTCAGATATTCCTAATTAAGTCATATGAAACACCAACACTTCAAAAAACATATCTTTGTTATTTGTCGGATTTGTTCCTAGTATGATTGACTTATATAGAGTTTCCAATTATAGAAAGTAATCATAACCAAAACACCATACACATGGAGCAATCTCGTCCCCGCCATCAATGATTCCAAAATGAAAGATATAATAAAACATTGAATAACTCACACTTGAAAAGGCACCATGAGCATATGCAAGACCTTCAAGTCTAATGGGAAATTTGACATCACAGGAGCCGACTATGTTTTGAATCTTGAAATCCTACAAGAAAAATGAAGGCATAACAGGAAACAGAATAATGGAGAACAGAAGTGTCATTTCATAACTCATTGAGTGCCAGAGGTGTCTGTTTTACAAATCAACCCTTAAAGAGCATATAGTTACCTTAAATTTCGCAGGAAAACCAAGCTTTTGAATAATTCTGGCATACTGAAAAGAATAAGACGTGCATACAGGAGATACTTAATAATGCAAGAAAAAATTCATCTATAAAAAATTATGACATGGCAAATGGTCATATGCAACTAATTCAAATTCATAAAATTAGCAGAAAATCATCGGTCAACATAAAGGTTCTTTACACATCATTTTCAAATCCACCTAGTAAAGATTGAACTGAACCAGACATTATAAGAGCAATTAGAATGGACAAATTATTTCTTTCATATTATATTATACCTTCCGAGCTGCCAATTTTGACTGTTGTTCACTCTTGGCTCCTGTACAAACCTGAAGCAACATAAAAAATTGCTAATAAGGAAATTACGAAAAATGAGAAAGGCCTGTCTACTGCTACTCATTGGAAGACAGAATTCAACTGTGATTGAGATCAACAGAAGATGAACAAATGAGGAGTTTCAAGATATACATCAAAATAAATCGGTATATACATAACATAAATAGGCTATAAATAGAAATAAAGAAGAACATAGGGCACGGTTCAAACCATGCATAACATTATAAAGAAAATATTTAGTTCTTACCATCTTTCCAGAAGCAAAAATTAGTGCTGTTGTTTTGGGTTCTCTAATCCTCATGATCACGGCAGCAAAACGCTGAAAACCAAGAAACCCATGTATTAACTATATGTAGTAAACTATATGATATTTTTCTTCCTTCAGCCATGCCCCTCGGAGAGAGAGAGACCAAATAGTTCTTTGGAGTGTTACATCTTTAAGTCAATAGGTTCACACCATCAACTTACACAAACATCTGTAAAATATGACACATAAGATGTTCATATGGACAGTCCATGTGAAAGTGCATGTAAGATATTGCGGAAAATATGAAGCCCAAGATTTAGCTTCAAAAGGCCAGTTAACTTCAACCGTCAGTGCAGTAGAAGTTTTATAAAAAATCCCAGTTGATCATAAATGCTTGATTGCTTTATGTCATTTTCGGCATCTGGTGAATGTGAAGAAAGTAAGTATTGTGATTTAACCTACCTTACATCTTGTATATACAAATCTCGCTGATAAACTGACCTCCAATAAAGAATGATGTAAAGCAACCAAATATTGAGTATCACACATTTCCATGCTAAGAAAATGCATCGGTAATTGGTAAATAGATATATCTTCAGAGAGATGTTATAGGAGAATCAATTGTCCACGGAAATAGACTGAGAGGAGTGAATTATCAGCAGTTCGCAATGCAAGGCAGCTAAAAAATATAATTGAAAACCAAAGGGGAAAGGTTAAAACTTAAAAGCCTTAGTTCCATAACCTAGAGAATTTGACATCGGATCTTAACATAAGTTCTCTAGTTAAAAGAAAATAAAAAATGAAATCTATTCATTTTGTCCCTCCTTTACAATTCACTAATGGCACTCAAGGAAAGGTTTTCAAGTGTTTTATAATAGCCTCACATGAGGCAGGTAAGCCTCAAAAAGCTTTTCTAAATAATGGCTAAAAGCCTGTGTTCCATTACCTGAAGAATTTAACATTGGATCTTAATAAATTCATTTTTATCCCAACTTTCTCTTTCAGGCGTTCACCCACCATGACGACAAAACATGTTAATGTTGTTTATATTTTGTTAGCAAAGTCTGGAAGCCAAATATCAACCAAAAGTTATCTCTAGAAATCAAATCGTGCACAAACAAAAAGTCACGTAGCTAAGCACATATTTGGCCAATGTTTATAAACAGTTTATAATCACCCAAACCAATGGAACTCACGAGAACTACCTACTCATCCATCACTCATTTCTATCTATTTATAGTTTAAACCGTTACACTTCCCATACATGCTTTAAATGTGACAAGTTGGTGTAAAAATAAACAAATAATTAAGCAGTAAAAATATAGCCAGCGATACTACTATATATATCACATGAGGAAATAGCACTAATGATCAATAAAGAAGTTAAAGGAGTATCGTGTGAACAAAATACCTTGGGATTGTATTCCGCGTTACGAGCTTGCAATGCAATAGCTTTAAGATCCAACTTGCAGTCCAAATTGACTGTCGACACAATATTCCTGCATGTACAAAATCACCAGTATATTTTATTGTTAGAGCTTGACAAAATGACCTTCGAAATCCAGATAATTGCATTGACACCATTTCTTGAATTTTGAGTTCCTTTTAACATACAGTGCAATAATTTATTTAGTTGTAGCAATAATTCACGTCAATGGCTTTGGTGAGCTAGAAATCAAAATCACGAACTGGCAAATGGGAAAAAGCTACTCTATACAAACTCTAATGCACGTTGGTTACAAGCATTCAATCTGTATTTACACATAGTAACCAGGTGCAATCCCCTTAAGTTGAGAGTGCTCATAAAAACTTCAAAAAAAAAAGGGAACTTTTTCATGGAACAGCTAGAACTCTAGAAGAAGACACATTTAATTCCCTAGAAACAAAATATACACTGTACACAAGCCTTTCCCTCAAATAGAGTTAACAAAGCCCATGCAGATTAAGAACCCTTCCGATTGTTGAGTTGATTTTTCCTGTCAAGTGGACTTGACTTCTGCAACTTAAAAACCCTCATTGTATAAAGTGGCAAGGGCTTTTGTGGATTTAGTTATTCACTTGCGAAAGTTCCATTTTGGAAGCACCTAAACGGTAGTGCAATCTACATTTTCCGTGGCAGCCTCGTATACATTAATAAATACAGTTCATTTTGACCCCCCAAAAAGGAATCCTCAATTTTTCACGTGTATTGTGACAATCCATTAGTTTGATTCACAACTTCAACCACGTAGAATCTGTGAAGGAATGCGCTAGCGTTTCATGTTTATAAACGTGTGTACTGGCTAGTTTCTTCCATTGAAAACCAAGTTAAATAAACAACCCTCTTGACAACATTTTTTTTCTTCACATATACACAAAGATTTCTGGAAACTGCACATCTACAGAAAGCATCTAACTTTAATATAATTATGAGCAAATGGAATGGAATTGAGCATTTATGCCATACGCAAAATAAAACAGCAGAGGGAATAAAGAAAATCAATCATCAATTGGAAATCTTACTGGAGTATAGGGACAATTCCAGATGGATGCTTGGAGAGATCCACAGGTTGGCTCCCTTCCACCCCTTGAGGATCCGCCATCAAATCACTTGTTTTCTGTAGATCTTCCTTCTCCAATCACCCTTTACCGCCTCCTCAGAAAACCTTAAATACTTTTTTTTATATAGGATAACAGATAACACCAATCAATACAATCCTCAGAGAGAGCCCAGGAAGAAATAAATAAATAATCGCCTTGACCCATCATTTTTAATTATCATTGTTTGCTCAGTTTAAATTATTATTATTATTATTATTATTATTATTTTGGAAATTATGGATATGGTGACGAAATTGAATCTTTAATCAGAAAATCCATTTAATTAGATTAAAAAAAAAAAAGGTTATATCTAAGAGCTATAGAACACCGGAACAAATACGGCAAAGAAAATACTCGAATTTACTATTAAAATAAGCATAATTGTATAGAAAAAACTTGATTGAATATCGAAACCGAAAAAAGAAAGCCAAGAAAAAGAAAGATTTTAATAAAGAAAGTAAAAATCGGACCTTTTTCGATGAAAAAATGATAGATCTATGGTTTGAATCGCCTGTATGTTCGTGTAATTCGATAAGAAACTGGTAGCGTAAGAATTAGAGCGGTAAGAATTTGAAATAGGAAGCTTTTATATGTATAATAAAAGGGATTTATAGAGAGGGAAGAGATAGGAAGAGAGCATATGAAGGGGAAAGAGGCAATGAGAGAAAGATCTGGGAATGGGGATGTGAAGGGCTGATATCGGGATGTGATTTACCAAAACTGTCCTCAGGTTTGGTCATGTAGTCATCGTTTCTGGAGGGTATATTGGTAATTTCAATTTTGGTGAGGGCCAATGCTAATTACCAATTATTCGACGCGTGCCTCCTCTTTCTTTGCATTTCGAGTCACTGAACTTTCGTCTAAGTTGCAATTAGATCTTTAATTTTTCACTCTAATTGCAATTCAATCACTAAACTTCAATTTAGAATAATCAGGTTATAAATTGTGCATCCAAGATTAAAAAAAAAGGGGGGGGGGGGGGGGGGATTAGGTGGGACTATGCGCGCATTAGGCGCGCCTTTTAGTTGGAAAACGCATTTTTCTCGCATTTCCCGAATTCGACGCGTTTTGGTCGCGCATCACGCCTAGGCGGTGCATTTTCACGGTTTTTAGAACATGGGTACAAATAACGAATATTTGATGAAGAGGTGTCTCTTGAATCCAATTCTCTTGGCTATTCATAATTCAGATGCTAGTGACATATTTTAGACATCAAAAGGATAGGTAAGATTAGAGTCGCATATTCTTGCATTTTGGCCAATACTGAAATTGCGATTTTTTTAGTGTTTTGAGTTTGCAATTGATATGCTACAGCATATAGACGGGATAAAGCAGTAAATAAAAGCGATGGGATGTAAATAAAAAAAAATTGGACATCACGAGATTGTAAGCCCCGTTCAGTTAGTCCATCCTAGGATTGGACCAAGTGAATAACTGTGAACAATCGGCCAAGTACTCCAGCATGGGAGGCCTAAGGCTCCACACTTGTCTCAGCCCTTGCACCAAGGCAACAGCCTCCCATGCTGAAGGTCACCCGTTACCGGGGCTGCATCTCTGCAGTGTGTGGCCCGGGGACTTTCCTGGGTCTGAACCAAGCAAGCTCTTGGTATCATGACTCATTCACTTCATCTCGTGGTTTACGTCTACCGCTTATTATTGGTTATTTAAATTGTATAATATTTGACTTTGCCACCGATGTGGGATGGTANAGTGCGTGGCCCGGGGACTTTCCTGGGTCTGAACCAAGCAAGCTCTTGGTATCATGACTCATTCACTTCATCTCGTGGTTTACGTCTACCGCTTATTATTGGTTATTTAAATTGTATAATATTTGACTTTGCCACCGATGTGGGATGGTATAATGCCGATGATGTCGCAAATTTCAAGAACTTTCGGCCCAAGCCCGTGAATTAGAGTTAAAAGAATCCACGCAGGCCTCCCATTTAAATTAACTTTTCATTTAAGAAGGCTATTAACCTTTAAAAAAATTGGCCGCATTCCGATAATTTCATTCTTCTATCGTTTGTTTGGTCACCCTAATTATTTATCTTACATAACAACTATTTTACTTTAGTTTAATATTAATTTTTTTTAAAGGGCCTTCATGCATATAATATAAAAAAACGTATTATAAAGTTACCGTAAACGACCTTCTTCTAAAAATCAATTAAAAATTTGTCTTCAAAGTCTGTCTTCTTTGTGACGACCATTTGTAGATGGTAATATTTGAAGGTAGCAATAAAATCATTAGTTTATTCCGAAACTTTATTTCAAAAACATAAAACAAATCAATTTTTGATTAACCGTATATAAAAAACGATGTGAACAAATTTACCATAGATGTTATAACTTGAGGACTAATTCCAAACAACTGAAAATTCTCCTCGTACAAAACTAAAATTTTAAAATAATAATGGAATAGGTGACCTCATTGTCCAAAATACATAGACAAAGTGTAGGCCCGGTTCAATTATTTCAACTCAAAGTCACAGTAAGGCTCCTCACTTGTCTCGGAGTTGAAATTTGTTGTCCATTTATACTGTTTACTTTAGCTGTCCGATTTAGTTGAGTACCGATTAGAATTTCAAACAAAAGTTGAAGCAGCAAATCCCATTTTCTTTGTGAGCTTCAAATGTGAGTTTTTTTTTGCAGGAAAAAAGGTGGGTATAGATAAAAGGTATAAGTAAGAAATATATTGAAAAATAGCAGCGCCGCAAAATTAGTAATAAATAAACGATCGCGATGGGACTCGAACCCACAATCTCCCGCTCCGGAGGCGAGCGCCTTATCCATTAGGCCACGCGATCCACTCGTGCTATGTTCTTCTTTCAATGAATAATAATAAATATTGTCACAAGTGATTGTCTAATGTCAATAGATAAATTAGAGGGTGAACGTGAATAAAATAACGTCATAACTCGATAAACGAAATTAAATTGGATAAACCATAATGAATTGTGAGTTCTAACACTGAATTATCGAAGTTTTTCGAGTTAAGGTTATTGATCACTTTCACTTAATTTTAGTTTTAGTCTAAAAATCAAGAAATTAATTGAGTTTTTAATTTGTTTAAGAGTCGAGATTAACCTATATTGATAATCGCATACAATTAAGAGAAATCGACTTTCTTATATTGCACTTTGTTACTTGTAGGCAATATTGATCAATTATGATTTTGAGAACAGTAGTTTTTCTATTCTATTCGAGTGACTATGTAATATCGTAATCAACTTTATTGACCAGTAGATAAGAAAAGTGTTTTTGACTACCAATTTAAAGTTTCTTACAAATTTCAGGTATGATCGTGAAATAAACAGCCAAAAGACAAAAATATAAAGTTATTTGTGAAAATTTCCGTGATTAAACCCCCTCTTAGTAGGCCCACGTAAGCCAGACCCATTTTGGAATATGCACACATTATAGTGAAAATTACAATCTACCAGAATTTTAAATTTTTCATTTCAAAATTAAGATTTACAAGTTTTTTTTTAATTCAGATGATAATTAAAATTTTAAATATTAATAATTATATTACATCATTATTACAAAAAATAAATTAATCTATATACCCAACCCATCTATCCCATCGATTTCAAAACCCTGAGGGTCTGTTCTCTTTGCTATTTTCAAATCGTTTTTTGTTTTCGATTTTCCAAAATAGTGAAAACGCGTTCTCTTTCCTATTTTCAAAAACTTGTTTTTGAAAACAAGTTAAAATTTTACAAAGAAAAGTCAAAACGACAAATTTGTCGTTTTTGATGTTTTCAGTTATAATCAAGTCAAAATTTTCAAAACGCGTTTTGGGTGTTTTCAAAACAATTTTTCAAAATGCAAAAAAAAAAAAACACATTCTTAACAATCTCAAAATGAACACTCAAAATACAAAACCCAAAATGAATTCAAAACTCAAAACACAAAACTGAAATACAAAGAGAACAGCCCCTAACTTTTTTATTATAGTTGCACAATCAGTCCCAATATTGATAACTGTCCAAATGACCATAAGTTGCCAGGTGTGAGAGAGAGAGAGGGTGGAAGAAACACGCGAAATGATTTGGGGAAAAAGAACGCGTTTTCCATTTTTAAGTTTTGGAAATGATTTTTAAAAAAAACAAAAAAAACACATTTTCAACAATTTCAAAATGAACACTTCAAACACAAAATGAATTCAAAACTCAAAACACAAAACTGAAACACAAAGAGTACAGCCCCTAAACCTTTTTTATTTACTTTCTCTACCTTCTCTCTATTGGAGAACGGCAACGGCACTCTCTCCCTCTCTCGATTTTCACTCTCTACGGGCGGGACTCTCTCTCCCGACCCCGACTATCAAAACAATGAAACGTTGAACACAACAGCAGCACAACGTCCGTTTACAACATAGCTGCGCTGCCGCGAATGGCAGCGATGCTTGCAAATTAGCTTGGTTTATTCATCTTTTCATGCGCATTAGAAACTAGATTTGGTAGTTGTTTTGGGTGGTGTTGGTAGCGTGACAGTGGTGTCGTAGTTGTGGTGATTGGTTGGTGGCGTCGACGCCATGGTCGTGGCGGCGGTGATTGAATGGTTTTATTCAATTAACTTATGGTGGTGGTGTGGTGGTGTTGCGGTGATGCTGCCTGTAGCGGCGTGGCGGTGGTGTGCGGTAGGGTGGGGTGCATGGCGTTTGTAACCAATTATTGTGGTTGATATTGATCAAATAAATTGGTTTTGTGACCAATACACTGACTCATGTTTATTAACTTGTGACATAAAAATAACTTGTGATCAATTATTTGATAATTTGTGACTGTGAAATAATTATGATTTATAAAATTTACGATTTGTGATTGATAAATAAATTTGATATGTAAAAATTTCGATTTGTGACCAATAATTAAATTCTAACTTATAAAATTTTTGATTTGCAATTGACGGATAAATTGTGACTTATAAATTTTTTGATTTGTAACCGTAAAATAATTTGTGACCTATAAAAAATTTTATTTGTGATCAAAAAATAATTTGTGATCGAATTGCATAGAATTGTAACCTTAACATATTTAATTAATATACGATTTTGACTCTGTTTCTTAATTTTGAAATGAGTCAAACTTAATCTCTTAAATTTGAAATTCTTTCCACATCATATTTGGTTCGGGTCATTCAACGGGTCCCAGTAATTGCATAAAACGAAGGAAATACGTGGTAATGACCGGTTGACCCTGCCATATTTTCATAATGGCTTTTGACCATAAAAAAAAAAGTTAAAAGTTAAAATTGTGAAGTTAAATATCAAAAGCCAAAAATACTCTCATCTTCGTGCAAAGTTTTTGAGTGGAGAGGAAAAAAACTCACACGGTCTCTAATAGTGGGGATCCAGTCGAAGTCGCTATCCTCACAGTTTCTTGTTCATCGTTTGAAAAATTTATAAGATTTTAAGGTTGAAGCAGATGGAAAATGAGAGAATTTTTATCTGTGTTGAAATAAACATATAAGAAAGTTAGTTGATTTTGAAATTTGAAGTGATAAGTGTTTGGTTTTTACTTGTTAATTAAAATGGTAGTTTTGTCTTTTAAATAAAATAACATTTTGTAAGGATAATTATATTTCCACCACGAAATATATTAAATGCACCACAATTTTTAATTTATTTCTTATTTACTTAAATAACCTTAAGTAAAATTATATAATTAGAGTTAATGTACTTGTAATTATTCACATCGTGTTATAATCACACCACAACACATAAACCTAATTTCATCATCTTCTTTTTTTCTATAATTGTGAGTCTTTAGCCATCATACAACATGTAAAAATTCACGGTGGAAACTACTTTTCTTTGCACATCTGACAAATCATTAAGTGGTTTATTATTCTTCACGTGCAATCCATTATAAGAATTCTTCATGTGCAAAGAGTAAAACAAATCATTCTTTAGGATTTATTTATTTATTTTTAATTCAATGCAATTCCTTACCGAAAACATGGAGAACAGTAACTTTATTGCAAGGCAACCCCAAAAAACCAATGGAAAAATTTGGGTTTTTCAAATCAATTCAAAATGAATCCAAATTAGTACATAATAATATTAACAGTCCAAAGAAGATTGAATTTACAAAAATTTCACACAAGAATTTCAATTTCTGTGGCGAAAAAGGAAAACATTTGTTATTTAGCAAGACTCCCAAAAACCAATGCAAGATTGTGTATTTATTAAAACTCAGAATTCTTCATTTTTATTGTTTTTATTAGATTAGGTATATAATTGTTTCGGGTTTGCTATGGTTGAACGAGGTTGGCTGAGCTT